>WBNH01012777.1:529373-683523 GCA_013401255.1 Urocolius indicus | reverse complement strand
CGCCGCAGCCCGCTCCCGCCCCGCGGGGATCCCGCTCTCCCCCCCATCCCCAGCTCCCCCCTCCCAGGGCCCGCTCGGCGCGCCCGGCGACACTCACCTCCGCTCCCACCGACCTACAACTGCGCAATGAGGGCGAACAAAGGCGCTCCGGGCCTTTATAGCGCTGACGTCAGCAGGCGGCCGGAGCCCCGGATGAGCGCGGCGGCCAGCCCGGCAGGGGGAGAGCGTCACGTAACCCGCCGCGGCGCCTGGAACGGCCCGGCCCGGCCCGCCTAGACCGGCCGTGGGGCCACCATCAAGGCACGCGCCTCGGTGCTGCGGGCTGGGCAAGGTGGGGCGGCGCGGGCGGCGCTTTGCCCGCTTGTGCTCCCCGTCCCGCTCCTCACCCGGATACACAAAGGTGCGGTTGGGTCACCCGTTCGGAAATGAAACCGCCGCTCGGTCAGTCAGTCAGGTTAACGGTGGGGAAGTGTGTGCGGGAGGTGAGCTCCGTGCAGCTAAAGGCGTCTTTAGTCTAATTAACGTGTGTGTATGTCCCTCCCCAGTCCTCAGAGACCTGCAGGACATTCAAATAAGTGTGTTTTGAAGTGGAAAACGTTGTTGACTGTACAGAGTTTTGGACTGGTTCAACGAACTCCATTTTTTAATTATACCTAGAAGTTGAGTTGTGGCCATTTTTTTTTCCCCTCTGTCTAAACTGGATGGCTGAAAAGAGGAAGCTTGTAAGTACAAGAAATGGCTAAGATCTCATCACTGGAATTTGTAGTTTATTTAAATTGGTATTCATCAGCTTGCCTAAGTAAGAGTCAGTCTAATCACTGCCTTAATTTAAAAACAAAAATAGATGTTTCTGTTACCTGCTTAAAAACTATGTGACAAAAAAAACCCAAAAAACAAATGGAAGCTGTCTGATCATGTATTTGGTATGATTTTTTTTAAATAGGACAGCTATTTTGTACAGACTTGTGCTCCAGCCCCTTCCCTTGCTCCGCTGCTCTGGACATGCTGCAGCCCTTCAGTGCCCCTCTGGAAGCAAGGGGCTGAACACAGCACTCGAGCTGCAGCCTCACTAGTGCCCAGTACGGAGGGACAGTCACTGCCCTGGTCCTGCTGCCACACCAGTGCTGATACAGACCAGGATGCTGTTGGCCTTCTTGGCCACCTGGGCACACGGCTGGCTCAAGTCCAGCTGCTGTCACTCAACAGCCCCAGGGCCTTTCCCTCCGGGCAGCTTTCCAGACAGCACTGCAACACAACACAGAATGGCATGGCATGGCACATCACAGGGCACTGCTTGCCCTAGTAAAAGTCGCATTCTTGGCCACCTGGGCACACGGAGAGCAGCCTGCCCTGTCCCAGGGCACCTATCAGTTGATAGGTATTTGTAAAAATTTAGCATTTTTCCTCTTTAAAACTTAGCCTAAAGTGGGTGAGAGCAACACAAAACAATTGTTTCCAGCACTGAGTCTGTCAACCATTTCTAAACTGGAATTCCCTAATGTGCATCTCCTAAAACACTTGGTTGGGACAATTTGATCCCTTTCAGTTTAGCAGTACTAGGTGGATCACAGATCCCTAAGACATAACTGCCTTAAATGACAACTCAAATTTTCCAGGCTCAGCTGAAAATACGTAAGTTAAGCCATTTCTATGCACCTTCTTTCTGCTTTTGCCTGATGCTGTCCTACAGTAAGGGAGACTCACTACTGCTTGATGAGTTGTGTAGAGTTATTGGATGTGGAGGTTTCCCACAGGTAATGCAAATGTAATATCACAGGTTGTAAACCAGAGTGGGGCAACAGCTTGCCTAGATGGGCAATACAGAGAGGAAGACAGAGGTGTTGTCTAGCTGGTATTGACACGCAATGACTTCAGTGCAATGTCTTATCCAACGGTGAATATTTGTCTCGCCACGGTATCATGGGGCTCAGCTTGCAGCCATCACTTGTACTTACCCTTGGGTTTTGCAGCTGTCCCTGAATGTTGCTCCTGCCACTGCCAGCAAGGAACCACAGGGCACCATGACCTGGCCTGCATCACACTGTCTGCAAACATTACATTACATGTAATTCTAGAAAGCTGCAAGCTTACAGTTAAAGGTTGCAGTACAAAAAAACGCTGGATTTTCACGTCTCCTTTCTGAGCTAATGAAATCCAGCCCTAGTCTATCTTCTGCTGTGCTGGGGGCTTGTCATGGTTTAGCAAGGAGTTGCTTTTGCTTAGTAACAGGGGGAGCGGGTTGCAGTGAAGACCCGGTAAAAGTTTTTTAGACTCTCCCCCGACTCCTGGGTTCAGACCCACCCCCCTGGCCTGGCTGGGCCAATCTGGCGCCTCTGCGATCACTATTTAGGGACGGGAATTTGAGGTGCCAGGCAGGAGGTGTAAGAGTGGTACAAGATGGAGGCGACCATGCGGACCCCACAGTCGGAGAAGGAGGAAGGATGGAGCATCAGACCAGAGACCCCTCTGCAAGCCGTGGTGAGAGTGCAGCCGGTACCCCTGCAACCTATGGATCAGCAGCAGCAACTTCATGTGAGTGTGCCCGGACGGGCCAGAGACTGTGTGGGGGAGGCGGTCATGGCACAGGACATGCTGGAGAGCCTGTGCACCGCAGAGCAGCCCCACACGAGAGGCAGAGAGGAGCAGCAACTTTTGGGACAAATGAGCATCGGTGCAGCCCGTGCAGGGCTTTGGGACAAATGTGCGTCGGTGCAGCCCGTGCAGGGCTGCCATGTGTGTGTGGTACCTCACGGACTTGCAAGGAGGACTGGTGCGGAACCCACTTGCCCTGAGGTGAGACAAACGGCAGAAGCCACCAGGAACGGACTGACTGAAACCCCCACTCCCTGCCCCCCTGGGCCGTTCAGGGGGGACGGAGGTATAAAACACCGGGATCAGGGCTCTGAGCCCGGGAAGAGGAGAGGGGTGGGGAGCAGGTGGTCTTAAAGGGCTGGTCGGACTCTTCATCTCTGTACCATTCTGTGTTGTTGGTTTTGTTTTGGTTCTGGTTTTTGGGGTTTTATGTTTTAGTTGGTATTAAATTGTTTTCTGTTTTCTTCCCCAAGCCGAGCAGCCTGCTCTGTTTTGTCCTGCACCTTAAGCGGCAATTAAGCCCTCCCTGCCCTTAGCAATCCTTAAGTCTTCGTTACCTGAGGCTAATCGTGGTCTTTTGTTCCCTGATGGGACGAAACCACGACAGGGCTCAAACCTGAAAAGAGGTTCTCGTAGGGGCCTTCACAGGTGCCTTTGGGAAAAACGACCGAGGGAAGCGTGAACGGCAAGAGCAAGGGAAATCACCTCACGGCCAGCGGGGAAGCGACAGCCCGCGCAAACGCCCCGGCGCCAAGGGCAGCGTCGGGGCAGGGAGCCGGGGCCGTGGCTCAGGGTGCCCGGCCTCAAGATGGCGCCCGGCGCCTCACCGCGCCGCACCGCGCAGGCGCCGCGCCCACCGCGCCATCGCGACGCCACCGCCGCCGCCGCCGCCGCCACCGGCCTCCGCCTCGCTTGAGGCCGCCTCCGCAAGGCGCCGGCCGCAGGAGTCGGGGTCACAGCCTGAGCTCATGGTACCTTGGCTTCATCGGGCCGGAAGATGAGGCTGCTGGCGGCCGGACTCGTGCTGGTGGCGCCTCTCTGCGCCGCCTTCTACCTGCCCGGCTTGGCGCCCGTCAGCTTCTGCGAGGAGGGCGAGGAGAGCGAGGGCTGCAAGGTGAGAGCCCTTCACGGACCGGGGGCCCCTGAGTGCGGCCGGGCCCTGCGCGGGGTGTCGGCGGGAGCGAGGGGGTCACCGAGCGCTCGGCTGCGCGGCCGTTCTCCCTCCCTGTCGGCAGCCCGCAGCTCCCTCTCACTTGCCTCACTTAGTGTTTGTTTTGTTTTGTTATTATTAATTTTTTTTTTTACGGTGAAAACCTCCCGTTTTCCCGCTGAACGTGCTCGTGAGTGCTCGGAGAGCCCATCGCCGTTGCGTCGTGCCTGGTTGCAGCCTGCCGGGCCGGCGGGTTGTGTCGCGGCCCAGCGCCGCGGCCCGGGGCCTGTCAGCAGCCTGCGCTGCCTTCCCCGTGGGATGGCCGGCTCTGAAACTCCCCAGAGCCAACCTCGCGTTCCCTGTCGGCCGCGCGTTTGGGCTGTTCGGGTCTCTGTTCTCATACTTGTTTCTCCTTCTGCTCTTCCTTGTTTCAGTCGCTAATCGAGCTGTTCGTGAACAGGCTGGACTCGGTTGAATCGGTTCTGCCGTACGAGTATGACGCGTAAGTACGTCGCAGCAGGCTTCCAGAAGCGTTTGGGAAGCCTGCTTTCACTTGTCAGTGCAGCGATGCGGTTGGGGATACAGTACATGTGCTTCTTGTACGCAGTATTTTGGATGTAGGACTGGAGGAGTAAATCCAGTGCTCAGTGGCAGGAATGAGATACAGTGGGTGGAAAGGACGAGGGCCACACCTGTGCCTCCCGCCCATCATCTGTTATTATTGAAGATAAAGGTGCATTTTTTCGAGCTGAGTGCTATATTGATGGTATTTTTGAAAGTTCTTCCTGTTACTCCAATCTAGGAGGGACAGAAGCTTTGTCTTCCTTGTTCATGGCAACTAGAAGACATTGGAAGAAGCAGCGTTGTTAGTTTTCCTTTTCCCACCAAAGTTCTGTATCTTAATTCTTGCGGGTTTTGATTCTTATCTGTGAAGACTATTACCTGCTTTTGTAGGCCTGTAAAGCAATAGTTCACAATATGATTTGCAGTGTTGCTGTTGGGTGTACAGAAGAGAGGGACTTACTGGTGTTGTAGGTCTTGTCTTCTACAGTACAGTTGCAGTAAGACCAGAGACTAGCTTGAAAAGCCCAGGATGTCTCTATTTGCATTAAACTTCATGAAAGCCAGTGAATTTGCAATGACTTCTTGAGGAAAAATACTTAAGTCACCAAAAATAAGTGATTTTTGGTTTTTATTTCATAACTTACTTCCACCCTTGTTGAAATAATGAAGATCCAGAATGGTTACATTAATAAAAATATAAAGGTAGCATTTTCCACTTTTTTCCAGTTTTGACTTTTGTCAAGATACGGAAGAGAAAAGACCATCGGAAAATCTTGGACAAGTGCTGTTTGGAGAGAGAATAGCATCATCTCCATATAAGGTTATTTTATCCCTTGAAGTTGATCCTGTTTAAATGTGATAACTGTCATTTTGATGACTGTAATCCATAGATACAGCAGAAGATTTGATGGTTGTGTGATTGTTTTCGTTTTTTTTTTTTTTCAATGTAGGCTGTATAGTGTTTATATAATAAAAACAAAACCTCTCTCACTCCAAAGGCATCATAGGGTGGCTAATTAAAGTTAGGAAGCTGAGCCAGTAATCACTCATCTTTCATGTTTCTCTGTAATATAGATGTCCATAAACTGTGTCTTAAGCAGCTCTTTAACAGTTGAGTGTACAACAATCTGAAAACATTAGGTTTTTTATGTAATATTGGAGCCTGTAAACTGGTGGTTCAGGAACTGTTTCATGTACTATTGGGCAACTTCTAAAGTGGGAAGGGAAAGTTATATTGGGACATACTTACAGCTTTCCCCTGCTTGTACACACTTGGCATCTGTTGTCTAAACCAATTTTTTTCATTGTTGATACATGTCACTTGCAACCTTCTGTAAAATAAATGACTGGAAGTATTTTGTAGGTGGGGTATGTAATATTTTTCTGTCTTATGCCCTGCATTAGTAATGACCAAATGTAGCAGCTTTATCAAGTTCTATTATCAACTTGGGAAAATTATTAGCACTGAAAGAGATACGGTCAAACACTGGCTCTTAATGCTTGAAAGCTGTGTGCTGTTGAAGTGCAGTTTCCAGCCTGGGATTTGCTGGTGAAGTTGGGCTCTGTTTATGTGTGAGGGTTGCTAGATAATCCAAATCTCCGTGAGAACAATAAGTGGCAGTTTGAGTCTGCTGCTGCTCAGTCAGTAGGGACCTTATCACATCTGTTCATAGGACTGTCAAGGACATGATGCCTCCTCCCTTGTTTAAATTGCTCCTGCAAGTCTCATTTTCTTTGATTGTGAGCTAATGTAATTTTAAATCTAATGACTGCTGGCCACAAGAAGCTTTTAAATGTGTAGCATGGTGGGTCATTTGGATACCCGTTGAAGGGATTAAGTATTGTGACAGTTACTTGTTTAGGTGCACACAACAATAATTAAAAAATGCTGTTATTAGTTAGCACTTAGGCCTCGATAATGTTCAAATTTTAAGTATGTTAGCTCACTAACAGGTAAATTCTAACTGGAGTAGAATAGAAGTTTGACATACAAATGTGGGCATGTTTGTGTTAGGTGGTGTCTGCACTCGAAGCTTAGATGTTGTGCAACTTGTTGCATTTTTGGCAGCCTTGTGTAAAACTTAGTCATCGTGGGGAGAACCAGCTAAAATTAATGTGAAACATTCAAAAAGAGTGTAGTTAAAAGTCTAGTTTAGTAGATGATGAAATTACCAAAATAAAACAGGTAAAAGGTAAAGAAGCAGTATGTTTTCTACTAATTTTAAAATTGAAGTCCTCAAATTTTATCTGGAGGTATTTTGTCTGGGGTATTGAAGAGGTGTTTAACAGTGTGAAAGGTTGGTGGTGCTGCATATACATAAATTTTGACATTTGAGTTAAAGCTGTTGTATGGGAAATTCTGTCTTTAGAAACTTTTATAGCAAGGAAGTGAAGTATCTCAAAAAAAAAAATCAGCTTTACCTGAAAAAAAAATGTATAGAAGATTTTTGAAGGAAAACTGAAATTCTTTTCTGTGCTTTTTTAACAGTTCACTTTTAAAAAGCAAGAAACATGCAAGAAGGTTTGTACAAGATCATACGATCCAGGAAACAGTGCTGATAAAAGCAAGCTGGCTTTTTTGAAGAAAGGAATGCAGTTGAATTATCAACATCACTGGTAAGCTGAGATATGTGCTTGAGGTTAGAGCGGTTTTCTTCTGCTTTTTGTTTTTTTATCTATGTTCTTAGTGGTTGTTTTCTTCCTTCTATGTGATAGTTGTCCTCAACTATTCATCTTGTGGGTACTACTGAAAACTTTATGCGTTACATGAGTGTTATATGTCGATGTGAAATAAGATGTATCCCTTTCTGAAGATACATTCTGTGCTGATTTCTGCCTAGGATTATCGATAACATGCCTGTAACTTGGTGCTATGATGTGGAAGATGGACAAAAGTACTGTAATCCAGGATTTCCAATAGGCTGTTTTGTTACTCCAGATGGCAGAGTTAAAGATGCTTGTGTTATAAATGTAAGTGGTGGAACACTTTTTTTTCTTAGTACAGCAGATGTAATTTCATTTGCAGTTGTATTTTTAAGCTTTCTTTTCCTAAGAAGGAGCAGATGCTTTTGTAAACATGGTTAGTGTTAGGAACGTGGGTATTGCCAAAGCTGAGTGCTGCTTCTATTTGCAGTGTCTCACTGATACAACTCTCCAAAAAAAAGTTCACATAGATCTTTTGGAAAGTACAGATAAACAATTCTGTTGATGTCTAAAAGGCTTAGAAAATCAAGGTTTTTTTTTTTTCTGAAAGTTCATGTCTGTCCATTCTTGAACCAATTGATTCTTTCTCCACTCTGTATTTGTGTACAGGATCTTCTTTTATAGATCTCAGATAGGAGCTTGCTAGTCAAGACCTAGAAATGAGCACTGTGTTCTAGTTGCAAAAGTTACGTCTAGCACAGTTTACAAGTTAAATGTGTCAGGCTTTTCCCAGATGGCTGGAAGATAACAAACACAACTGTGACAGGGAAAGAGTTATATTGACAGCAATTTTAAATGTGTCAGTCATCCTGGGAGTTCCATGTTGAACTAGTACAGTTACAGATAATACTGATACGGTTTTCTCTCTCCTGGGATGAGAGACATGCTCATTTTGCTGAGAAGAGAGCTCTCTGCTATGACTGCTCTGTCAGGTCACTTACTGCTTGTGTGCAGTCAGTTTATTTGTATTCAGCAGGTCTGGTGCTTCTTGCAATGATACGTGTATTGTGCACGTTCAGTTTATTGTCTACAGTCACCTTCCAACTCAGTTACTCCTCAGACTTCATATACTATTGAAAATGGTCTGTGAATTGAGCTACCCATTTGAGTTAGTTGTTGGACTGTCTTGCTCTGTGTAGGAGATTGTTTTTGTGCTGAATTGATACTGGTGTATGTTGTATTGGAAGCTATCTGGTACACGGGAAACAGTTGTAGCAAAGTCAGCAATTTGGATGAAAAGTTGCTTTTTATTATGGAGAGGCCTTCACACATAGACATCCATGCTTGAATATCCTAGTGAGTGCTTAGGGAGTGTGTACTCTGTATCCATGAAGTGCTGTGCACACTGTATGTGCTGGCTGTGGTGTGGATGCTCTGCCAGTATAGCTGTCCGACCCAGTTTCAGTTTTGATCTGAGAATTCTAATTATAATGAGACTGTTGCATGATATAGTACTAGAAAGATGTACTCCCTACCTGGAGAACTGTGTTCTGCTTTGTGGCCCCTAATACAAGAAGGACATGGACCTGTTGGACTTACTCTAGAGGAGGACCATAAATATGATCAGCCTGAGAGAGTTGGGGCTGTCTACCCTGGAGAAGTCTCTCAGGAGACCTTTCAGTACTTAAAGGGGCCAACAAGAAAGCCAGAGAGCGACTTTTTACAAGGGTGTGTAGTGACAGGACAAGGTGTAATGACTTGAAACTGAGATTTACCTTACCTGTTAGGGTGGTGAGGCACTGATATGAGGTGCATGGATAGGTGGTGGCTGCCCTGTTTCTGGAAGTGCTGAAGGTCAGACTGCATGGGACTTTGAGCAGCCTGGCATAGTGGCAGGTGCCCCAGCCCATGGAAGGGGTGTTGGCACTAGATGATCTTTTAAGGGCTCTTCCAGCCCAGACGTATGACAGTAACTGTAATCTCTGCACTGAATTGTGGAATGTCATCGTCTTTCAGAAGTATACCCAAATTCCAACAGATGTAATTATCTCTTTAAAAATGGGTTCAGGAAAGAATTTGTTACCATGCAAAGGCACAGCTACAGGTCATCTTTCCAGTTATGCATCTGGTGAGCTATTTTATCACTTTAACTGCTACTTTGGAAATGAAGAAATAGGTACCTAAAGATGAGGTTGATTAATATTCACACTGGGAAAAGACTGGAATTATACCTGTGTTCTACCACCATAGTGAAACAAGAGGAATCGAGGTAAATTTAGTGCAAGACATCTTCATATTCTGCAGGGAGGAGGCAAGGGCAGAAACACATAGCACAACTGGAAAATGGCTAGTATACACAATAAATAAAGGAATTTTTGTTCTTGAATACTCAACTAACAGTCTGTCATCATTATCTGTCGGAGAGAGCACCTCTGGAGAAATGACAGACACCAATATGGTTAAGGTCATAACTCAAACTTTACTGACAAGCATCAGGCTTTTATAAGCAGTGCAAAGGTAGCTTGGTTACAATAGTTCTAGTTGGTCTTTTCTCTAAAGGCCAGCTGTACTTTTTGTGATAAGCCTTGTGGTTTCACATACTGCTTCAGCTTCTGTTTTGCTACATTCTTTTACTTAATTCCTTCTCTATCTCATCTCTATTCTAAGCTTACACAGTTTCTTTCCCACATGTACATCTGCCTTCATATCTACACCCTAATAAGCAACTCCTCCTTGACTATTCTTCAGGCCCGCTGTTCACTGTCTGATGTAGCCAAAGTCTGAGCCTGCATCTGAGGCCTGTGTCTGAGCCTCATGCAGCTTACAGTCTCATATAACCAAAGTCTGGGTGAGCCACATGTCCTTTTTCCTTCAGGTACATTGCTACACAATTATCCCCTAATTCAAACTAAGGTTTTTTTAGCCAATGTCAGTGTTGAGGAGAAAAGAAAATCAAGTAAACTTAATTGACTCTGTTATCACCTATCACCTGAGCTTTGTGTAGTTTTTTCATATTTCCAAATTCTAGAAGGATGGGGATGACAAAGCAGGATAGCTCTGAGGGTGAAAGATTAGCTTTTTGAAGCAGAACTAGGTTTGTAAGCTTTGCTAGCTGGACTGTGTACCAGGAAGGTGTGGGGAGAGATGATTGAACCTGAATTGCTTGAACTTGTTTTGGCAGCTTTTTGTGGTATATACAAAAATGATGTCAAATAAATTAGAATTTTACTAGTAACACAGATGTGATACTTGTGTTATATAAATCCACATAATACATCTATAGAAAAAACCCAAATATTTTATATGTGCATATCAAAAATAAGTGAATGTTGAAGGATTTCCCCCTCTTTCTTGCACCTTCCTTGGACAGCAGTCTCAGTTTAAAGTTCTTGACTGCTTGCGCCCTCTCCTGTTGGAGAAGTTTCTCAATCTCTTGATGCTGTTTTGTATAGTCAGAGTTTAATAAGAAGAATACTTTCTACCTCTTCAACCACGTTGACATAACAATCATGTACCATAGTGGGAAGGATGAAAACTGGCCTGGTGCAAGACTGGTGATGGCGAGACTGAGACCACAAAGGTAACTGTGCATTAAAGCAGCAAATTCTAGTGCTAGGGAATCCTAACAGTAGGTGCAAACTTAGAAATGATACATGCTGTCAGTAAGTTCTGAGGAACTGGTTCTTCTGACTTCGGATAAAGCTTTCAGTGTGCTGGTTCATGGCTGGAACTGTATTTACAATGACTGTAAGTGTAATTTAGCTTTGCTTTTAAGATGTTCCCCAAAGGCCTTCGCAGACTCTTGCAACTTGAGACAAACAACAGAAGCTTTCTCATGTTTTTATTGATTGCCATCTGAATGTGCATGACTTTCTTTTAAAAGACATGTTTTCAGATACGTTGAGAAATATTATTTAACCATGCAGCAGTTTCCCGTGTCATCTATCTTCTTATTGATACACTGTCTCCCAAATGGACTTTATATGTACACTATTTGTAGAGGTGTACTTTTTCCTGTGTTAATTTGGGTACTGAGATATAGGTGCAATACCAAGTTAATACTGGTATTCAGAACAGCAGATGATCAGGACTCACTTCCTAGGAAGACTAACGTTTTATTCAAACAGTAGCTTCCTAGCTTCTGTGTTCACCAGAGTGAGATGCAACAATCCAGAGGTCAGAAACAATGTCTTTGGCCCCTTGTCAGTCTGTTCATGCACAGTTCATAATTACATTTGAAAACTGCAGTCCGTTTATAACATTTCAAACTATGTTGCTTTGTTTTTACCTGAACTCTTCCCTCTTCTCTACAGGAGGAAAGTACATTCTTACGTCACTACAGTTTCAGGTGTACTTTTTTTCCTGTTGCAACAGCATAGCGTGGTTTTGTGTGTTTTTAGTGTATTATACTTGCTATGCAAGTATATTCCTTCCACTTACATCTGCTGTGAGGTGGTGCCAAGAAGATTCTACCACGTGTCTCTATTTTTAATCTATGCTTTATCATTTGCATCCTGAATGATTAGGCAATGAGACTTTGCCTTTTCCCCAGTAGTGTAGACCACAAGGGGGCATGGTTGGGTTGCACATAACCTTTATTTTGTTTTTTCTGGCCTGGTGCCTGGCATCAACCTAAAAACTCTCCTAATAGGAAGTATGTGTGATTAGAGCATCCTAGGCCTTTCATCAGAATTCTTATCTTGCAGCTTGACTTCCCTGTTGATGTGTAATAATGGATGTAAAGTACAATTGTTTCTCTAAATTGGGTAAATACTACTTGACCAGGAGAGCATGAGGAGGAGACTATTTTCCAGTGTTAGAGGAGGTTCAGAGGAGTGAGAACAATCAAACCTTAAGGTTTCTTTGAGTTCATGCTTCTGTAGTTGCAGTACTAAGGTACTGCAGAGACTGACAAAAGGTGAAATTAGACCTTGTATAAGAGTGGAGAATGAAAAGATTCCCTTAGAATTTCTTTTGCTCCTGTAAAAAAAAAAAAAGTAATAACAAAATAAAAACGTGCCTAAATCCACCAAAATAAAATCGGCACCCTTCTCCCTAAGAAACTCCAGGGAAAGTGAGAACCTATAGGAGATTGCTAAGAAATTCTATCTTCCTTACTGATGAGCACACACTAAGGTTAAGTCCCTCACCAATAATGCAGTCTTGTTAAAATGTGGAAGAGAAGTCCAACGGCAGAGAAGGGGTTTTTTATGTTAAAACTTAGTATTTTACATGGTAAAGATATCCAGATTTTGCAGCTCAGTTAAACAAGTGACATTTTAGCTTGGGACTAGGACTTCATTCTGATCATGGCAGAAAAGTAGGTAGAGTGAAACTGCATCTTCTGACCTTTAGAGCCTGCATTTTTTGTCTGCCACATGCTTAGCAAACAACTTTACCTATAGTGTTCTCAAATGCCTGGAAGTGTGAACAGCTGTTAACTGAATGTAGGATAGTGATCCAAGCTCCAGATCCCTCTGATGGTTTCTGTGGAGTTTTTAGATCTCAGCACAAGTGGTTTTGAGAACTAGTGTTTGTTCTGGTGTGGCTTTAAGGCTGTTACAGAAATACTGAATAATGATGCCTAAGGATTTTATTTTTCTCATCTCTAGCTATTAACATACGTATTAATAAAAATAGATAAAGATCTTTGACCTTTGTTGGTAGAAGAACAGAAAAGTAGATTATCAAAGGTGTTGAAGAGCTGCTACAAAATGATACACACAACTGTCCTTGGCTTTTTCTTTACTAAATAGAAACTTGCTTTAATTACTTTAGAAAAGTGATTGTGAACATTCATCCTGCAGAGCATATGCAATTTTACTTAACTCTTTTTTTTTCCTTAGCTACAAACATACGGATGAGAACAACTTAAGTTGTGAAGGTCCACCTATGGAGATTCCTGGAGACTTCAACAGTAAACTGAATTTGATCTACACTTACTCTGTGACATTTGAAGTAAGTATTGAATCTGTTACGTGGATATGTAATTCCCCAAAAGAATGAAATAGAAACAACTGGGTAATTTGCTAACAGCCATAACTGGATTACAGCAGTGTAAATTCTGTAAGGATGGTCTTGTAAAGCAGTTTTCCTAAGACCCGTTGCTCTTCTATTACTGTAGTTCAAGTGGCCCTTGGAATGTATAAAAGAAGGCTCTTTTTTGTCCGATTTTATTACTGACAGAAGGGTAGTAGATTGAATAACTGCAAGAATGATCTTTCTTGAGTTATGCACTGTGCTGTCAGAGTTCAGTTAGAGTTCAGTGGGCTTTGTGTTGAATAAATGTTTCCATCATATTTGAAGACACTTTTGTGTTAAATGCAGATTTTTGGCATGTTGTAAAGCTGGCTTTTTTTTTTTTTTTTTGGTAGCAAAAGTTACAGTTTTTATCTCAGTTTGTATTGCTTTTATTCACCAGTTTTCTTTTAGTAGATGACCATTTATCTTTTAGAGTTTATATGCTGATGTTTACCAATACTCTTAATGCTTTATTCAGCCTGTTATGACTTAGACGGGAGAAAGTTAGGCCTTCTTGCACTGGGTCTTTGCCCCAGCATGGGAAATGAGCCTCTTGTGAGATTGAGAATAATTTGATTCAAGCTGCTTCAGACCAGGGTACCTTGGTTCCAGTCTGTACCAAAAGCATGGTTGTTTTTTGCATGTAAGACACCAATCTTACAGCATTTGTCTTGAGACCACCAGCTTGTTTTGTACAGGCAATCGAGCAGCCGTCACACGATAACAGCTTTCATTCTATCAAATTGAATTTGATTTGAACCAATGACCTTGAGGTGCAAGGCTCTGTATCTTGTTACTTTTCCCTTGAGACACTCGGTCCTCCTTAGATGCTGTAATTTTAGTACATGAACAAGCCTCCTGTCTATTAATGTTTGTGTTTAAATCTTTATGATAAATTGCAGTTCAGAATTGCAATGTGAACTCTGCATGACTAACCAGGCAGTGTGTTATGTATTTGGGCTACCTACTCCCTTCTCCTAGGCATGGAGGAGGTGAGGCTTAGCTGCCCTGGATTCAGGCACTTTTTGCAGATGGCACTCATGCGCTTCCAAACTGTGTGTTTTCTCTGTTATCTGTTAGCCTTGAATTGAAATAATACCTGATATATTTTACTTCTTATTTGTAGTTTCAAAATAACTTTAAAGGGAGTATTTGTTAGTGAAAAGTATTTTTAAATATAACATTTGTTTCAGTAATCCTGAATGCATCACTTGTTTCATGGTCCTTGCTAATATGACAGCTGTCTTCTGATGAGAAGCTGTGATGTCTGCTTTAATTCATTGAAATAAACAAGGTGCTTATTTCTGTGAATGTGAAATGTGTACGTGATTGTGCCTGTAACGTGAGCAGTTTGATACAAGGTAAACTTTAGAACCACACTTTGGAAACTCTTTCCTAACTACCTGTGAACTACTAATCAACTGCTGATAGGAGTGGTAAGGCACAAGTTATGGTGGCGTAGTCTAAATTTTGAGAATTAGCTGTACAAAGTTAACACCTGGTGCATAAATGAGGAAGTACAGTAGAACTTGATGCCAGTCAGGAGACAGAATTTGGTAGCAGGGCAGCAGGCATACATTCCATGAGACAAGCTGTAGAGGATAATGCTTGGCGCTCAGGAAGAATCATCACCTGTACAGCTCCCACATGAAGTGCTTAGAGGAGGAGATAGACGAAAACAGAGGCATCTTTCAAAGATGATAGTTGCTGAATGATTTCTTTTTCTTACATCCTTCACAGCCATATTAGGAAATGAAAGTTGTCTGCCAGGAGTCAGAGTGGAAAATAGTCTGTATCAGACAACATTATGGCAGGGAGCAAGGAAGCCTCTGCTAAACGCATTAAAGATGACGAGAGAGAAAAATTCCAAGGGAAACTAGAAACATATTCACAGAATATGTTTAACAAAGTCGAAGTTTGAAGATGAGTGTGCTATGCTTGGGAGTATCTTGTAGTTATGACATGATTGTTTTTCAGCATGCATTTGGGAGCTGCAGGCAGCTACATACCGAATCATGGAAAGATGAGGCTTAGTGAAGCCTCATTTGAAGGTAGAAGATGTGGATAGGAGATTTCAATAAACAAGATACTCTTTGGGAGGCTCAAGAGATGAATTAATGCAAGAGGGAGGTCTCACATCCAGGGTTGATAATCAAGCTTGGATATTAATGCCTGAATGGAAGGTTTGTGGAAGAGATTTGGTGTGCTTATTCCTTCTCAGATGCTACAACAAACTTTTACTTGTTTCTATTAATTGCCATTTAATTTCTTTATAGGAAAAGAATAATATTAAGTGGGCTTCCAGATGGGACTACATTTTGGAGTCCATGCCACATACAAACATCCAGTGGTTTAGGTAAGATTTGCATTTAGCCAGTGAATGATACAGGAGAGCACAAAGATTTCTTGTTTGTGCTTCTAGAGTATATATTTCTGCTATGGTAGAACAAAGTCTGTTAGTTTTTAGGCAAGAAGACTTTATCACTTCCATATATGAAGTAATTTTTTATTAGTCTGTTTCTTGGGAGTAACTGTAGTATTTTAGCAGAGGAATGCACCAGTAGTGTCCAAAAGCAAAGCAGTTTTACTTTATCATCTCCATTCAGTAGAACTTTTGAGACGTTGCTGCTCTGCAATGTGTTGAACTTGTTACTGTCTGACTTCATCTAGCTGCCAAGTGAGAGGTACACGTGTGTACTGTATGTGTTGTACTCAGCAGCTGCTTACAGTAAAAAAAAGCTTTTTTTATGAGTAAAAGATGGATATGAAAAGCTCTTATTTCCCCTCTGTACCACACAGTATATAATTTATGTTAAAACGTTAATGTTCTGCAATATAAAATGTTTGAAAAGGCTAACCTGATTAAACATCTCTCTCCTAAAGATGAAATGGCGTGCTGTAGATTTCATTGGTTGATAGACAGAGTCTGCTTTAAGAGCTGTAGCCGTTTCATTAGGGAAATTACATCAGAGCCACATAAGGAGGGAAAGAAAGAACAGTAAAATGTAACTATCTTGAGAATGAAAAACATGTAATGAAATACTCTTCTTCTCACTTCTGTCTCCTAAATCATAAAGGTACACAACTTAAAACAGTTTATCTTCTCCGAATGACTTTAGCAAAGCCTGAACATCTAAGGCTATTCCTCAGACTTGAATTGTATATATGACATGAATTGTAGTTCATATCCTGAAACATGAAGCAGTGGATTGCAAGTTTGACATTTTCTTTTTCTACAGCATAATGAATTCCCTCGTAATTGTTCTCTTCTTGTCTGGCATGGTGGCTATGATCATTCTGAGGACTCTTCATAAAGACATTGCGAGATACAACCAGATTGATTCTTCTGTGAGTAAGATTTACACCTTTTACATGAGCATGTTTTTCTGGCAATGATATCTGTCAATTAGTTTTGGATATAACCTTATGATACTCTCTTGATTCTCCTCCCCATCCTGCTAAGGTGGGGAGTGAGTAACCATGTGGTTTGGTTATTGTTCAGCCAGGACTAAACCACCACACTTTTCTAGTATCATTTGATGAACTTGTAATATGGAAGGACAGGCTTCAGACTTTAGAAGCATGTGGAGTGATTCACAGAAGCTTTTTGATGCTGAACAAACTTATATTTGAAATATCTCTTGTTGCAAGGTCTAAATCAGGGAAAGCCTCTGTTTAATAAATATTTTCACAGTATACCAAACAGCCACAAGACACGGCAGGCATTTAAGTGTTTTGGCACTGGTTCATCATCAAGATGTAGCTGGTGCTCCCAAGTTCTGTGGTTGCATTATGGAGTCCATCTGGATGTGTAACTGCTGATATGACGCTGACCTGAGCAGCCAGTGTATTATTTATCCTTACAGATACTAAAAAGGCACCTGGACATGGTTCTGGGTAACCTGCTTTCGATGCCCCTGTTTGAGAAGGACGTTGGACAGGATGACCTCCAGGAGGTCCCTTCCAGCTTTGAGTGAATCTGAGACTGGCAACCTGAGATGATGCACAGTGCCATAAAGCAACATATTTAAAAAAGTATACCAGGTCATTATTGCAAAAAAAGATAAAAAATTAAACTAGTGGCCAATATTGGAGTGAAGTTGATGTGAAGATCAGTAGTTGTCTTGCTAAATGTTACAGGAGACATTCTGGTTAACTTAGACTAATACAAATTGATGATGTATTTTTTCTGTAGCTGGAAAGTGTGGAAGAATTGCATTTTGTCTCAGCTTCTTACATCTGTCTGTGCTAGAAATGCTTGGAGTGTGTAGATGGTACTTTTTCTTTTAAAACAAAATTCTGGTGGTCAGTGTCTCAAACTGAGCCTGGTTTATTTGACCCAGTGTAGTGACTGAAGCTTATTGCTAAATGACTGAACCTGTCGTGAGTTCTTTAGGAATTTGTGAGCTTAAAATGTGAAAGGGACGGGTCCCTGTCTATGGTGGTTTACTGCTTTGGTGAAAGAGAACTGATGTTGAGTTAGAGACTTGACCAGTTGACTGAGTGACAGGCTGAGTCAAAATTCCTCTTCCTCGTTGGTAAAAGTGCTATCTGTGAGCCAGAGATGGGAAATAATGTCAGATACTACAAAGGTTTGAATTTTAATTGTTGTTACTGTCTATCTGCATAAAGAAATACTTTAAAATGCACAAAAATGTTTCATATTGAAACTAAAACATCTGAAAGCACTTTTGTTCTTCTTTGTGGTTTTGATATTTATTATCTTTTGGTAATGCAAATCCAGACAGTAATTAAAGTGGAAGAATTTTTCCACGTCCTTTAACTGATTGTTCTTGTGAAGCTCCTGTTTGATCTCTCAATTAAATTATGTTCAGTATCTTATACTGTGTTGTCTTTATTAGTTGGTCATTCTTAATGTGATAAAGAGCAAGACTTGTAGAAGCTTGATTAGTTTTTATGGATAACAGCAGTGATAGGTGTGACTTTCAAAAAAACCACACTTCTTTTTTTTTTGCCAGTTTTAAGAGATTTAAAGATCTGTTGCAGTTCAAGGAGATGATTTAAAAAGGTGTGAAATGATTGTACAAAAGAGAACCTGGGCTGTGGAAGCTGCAGTGAAGCAAATTAGTGTCTCATGATTAGGGAATGCTGCTGACTACTTGAAAAGAGATCAATGCACAAACCAGTGATTGTGCTCTTAGGGTGTGCATTTAACATCCAGCTAAAACCAGCTGGCTTCTAGTGTGATGTAGATTTAGTGAGATGTACATTCATGAAATGTTTAGAAATAATTAGATTACTTTTAGAGTCTTACCACTAAGAAAAGATTCTTGAACCAAACTTAAGAAAATTCATGTTAATATCATTTCAACAGTGAGAGATAAAACTCTTGCTATTTTTTTAGCCTCTTTCATCATGGCTACTTGAGTGGAGCCTTAAATCTTTGTTAGACTATTTTGAGAACTACACTAAATTAATGAACAAGATGAGAATTGCTGCAGTTTTTTAAAGTGTAGGTAATTTTTAGTATGCTGGCAAAGATTCAAACATATCATTTTAGCCTTTTCCTCATGTGTTTTTTTTTTAACTATGAAACGTAGCTGCCTACTTGGAGTAGTTGCACAATTCTTACCTTTGAATTGTAAAGGTCAGCAATATAAAATGCTGTTGAACTCTTTAACCAAAGTCTGGAAAATCCTGACTTACAGCTAGTTGGCCTGTAATGGAAGGGTTTTATTAAAAACAGAGCTTTGAGATGAACACTCTGGCCCACAGGCCCATGCAAGATAAATCAGAGACTCAATCTGTCGTGTTTGGTTTCTCTTAATTTTTCTTAAACCAAGATATTTGCCATGTAGTTATGTTTCAAAGTTTCTATTGGAACCAGAGTGTATTTGCCAGATTAAGGAATCTTAACACCAGCCATTCCAAACTTGGACAACATTTTGCTTGTTCTGCCAGGAACTAAGTGTTTAGTTTAGCTTAGTTTATACCATTTTCAAAACAGGTAAAGATTTGCTTCAGGTGGTAATCTTTTAATCCTTTCATTCCTTACTTAGAACTACCTGGGAAAAGTCTTCTGTCTTGCCTCCACAATTAGTTTAAGATAGAGGACAACAGAGGACAATGTGGTCTTTATTCTTTAGCCCAACAAACCTTTCTTTACTGAAAGAGAACTGATATGTTGGAATTATGCCTAGATATCTGATAAAAAACAACAAGAACTCTGCTTGCAAAGAAAATTATATCAAAGTGTTATATTGTGTTTAATAATTTTCAATTTTTGTATTAGTGTGTCAGACTTCTGAGAGTAATTTCTAGCAAACAAATGCAAGCAGAGCTATCAATATGGGAATGGGAAAAAGAATTCCCTAGCGAAAAAGAAAAAGGCATGATCTGACACAAGTGTCAGTAGCTCTGTGTCTGTTACCTGTTTGGGCTGTAGTCCTATCCTGGGGTTTTTTTTTGTGTACTATTGAACTAAACTCAGTACTCCTAGGGTGACTAAAACCTGTAGCTTTTAACTTTGTGAGGAAGAGAGTGATCTTCCTGAGGGGTTGGGTCCTTGTGGTCTTGTGTTTGGGGTGTTTGTTGTGAGGAGAGGTGTGTGTTTTGAGTGACTTTATGAAAAAGCTTTATTCTTCAGCAGTGATTTCTCAGAGCTGCTGGACTGAGGACCCCCCCCACACACACACCTTGTGCCATCCATCCGTTCCCCTCTGGCAGTGACAAAGGGTGTTGGTACTTGCCCCTGGTGATTCTAGGGAGCAGACTTTCTTCTGGAGTAAAAGGGCCATTTAATTCTTTTCTAATATTGTCATTAGATTAATATGCTTTGTAATGGAAGCAAAAAAAGATAAATGCTTCAACTAGATTGAAATGCTATAATCCCAGTTAAATGGAATGCTTTCTTTTAGTTTTAAATCTAGAATGATGTTACATGGGTTGGCTAATTACATTTTTTTCATGGTTTAAGAGATGAGGATTTTCTTGATAAATCCTGCCTTTTTCTTTCCCTGAACCATTAGGGGGGTTTTAAAATCAATGTATGATGAATCACATGCAATTAGTCTGTCTTTGGATCTAAACTGGAAGTTAATCAAACTTTAAATATGTATTTTGCATCTTGGTTGTGTTAATTCACTACTGCATTATGTATGTTTGCTAAAGACTTTATTGATTTTATACAGGAAGATGCCCAAGAGGAATTTGGCTGGAAGCTGGTTCATGGAGATGTGTTTCGGCCTCCAAGGAAAGGAATGTTACTGTCTGTCTTTTTGGGCCAAGGAACACAGATTTTCATAATGACATTTATTACTTTATGTGAGTAACTCTATTAAGGTGATGTGTTTGGAGTGTAATAAATGTAATAGAACGATGCAATGTTGTAAAACAAATGATAGAAGCTTTCTTTTGGAAACAAAGTCCTTTCTTTAGTAAAATAATACTGCTGTTTCACAACAATAATCTAGATAGCTTTAGTAATGCTGTTTGGGCTAATTCAGGTTCTTCGTGATGGTGGAAATGAAGCTTCTTTGTTACAAGTTTCTTTTTAAAAAACAAAACTGGTTTGTCATGGTGCAAATTATCCAAGGATCCAGTAATGCAAGTTCAAAGACATATCATCAGAGCTTTAATGTTCTCAGAGCACTTTCTGTGTAATACGTTTGACACAACAGCCTGCAGCCATGCAGAACTGAGAGCAAGAATGTGTGCCAGTGAAAGAGACAACACTGAGATAATATGAGCACCTCTATAAATTGCTGTATGTATGTGTGAGGATGTAATCTGTCACAACTTGATGTTTTACTAGATGTTACCTATAAAGTATGTGACAATTCCTTTTCTTACTGTACAGCAGAATTGGGAAGTATACCAATACTTACTACAAAACAATTTCTCAAACTCTGCTTTCCAGATTTCATTCTTTTTTTTTTTTGGTCTTTCATAGAGGAGCTGCTTTTTTCCTACTATTTATGTGATTCTGTAAGATTACTAGAATTCTCTTGATGGGCTTTGTAACTCAGTACACTAGTTTCCTGTGCAACCCGTGTAGTAGAGAAAGAAATTGGGGTGGAGGAGGAAACCCTTTTTCGTTTTAAAAACTAAACTCTCCTTTGAAAACCACTTACAGACCTGGGAATAACTCTGGGCCTCTGCAGCCATCTTTCTTCTAATCAAGCAGCTTATTTTCAGGATACCACATTCTTGAGTCGTGTTGTCTATCATGGTGGCCAAGAGCCACTGTGGAATTTCATGCAAGTAACTCTGTACCTCTAAGGTCTTCTATATTCACACTTAGCTCTACCTTTAAAAACATTCCCCCCCCCGTCCCCAACCTTAAGAAAGCCCCAACAACTTCCCCTCCCAGAAAAATTCTGTCAAAATTTTCCAGACATCTTCAGATCCTGCTTGTTCACAGTTGTCCTTTTATGCCACATAAATGTCTCTTGTTATTTAGCATGTGTAAGTGTTGACCACGGATGTTTAAAGGATGACTGTGGGATTTTTGAAGGCAGACCTTTTTAAGCTGAAATTTGGTTCAGGTTTATTGTTCGTCTTTGTGTGGCATTTTATTTTTCAGTCTTTTGGGTACAAGAAGCTTTTAATATTTAGAAGATGAATTGGAAATAATGCTTTATTAGGAATGAATTCAATTAAATTAAATACCTGCTCATGAAAGGGAGAAGCCTTTACCGTGATATATGTTATAGGACAATTTTGACATGTGTCCCCAGATGACCAAATCTTTTTGTCTCTTTAGTCCTAGCTTGCCTTGGGTTTCTTTCTCCTGCAAACCGTGGTGCTCTGATGACCTGTGCAGTTGTATTGTGGGTTTTATTGGGAACTCCAGCTGGTTACGTGTCTGCCAGAATGTACAAGAGTAAGTATATGTGTTTGGTTGTGACACAGCAAGTTAAGTTCAGAATTTCTCAGCTTAATATAAACCTCAGGCTGGAACAAATATCTCAGAAAGCAAACTAACTTCTTGCTGCTGTATTTATAAAACCTTTGGAAGAAGTACTGAGCTTGAAATTGTTTTTACTTTTTCCCTCAGCGTTTAGAGGCGAGAAGTGGAAGACAAACGTTTTGCTTACAGCACTGCTTTGCCCTGGGTTAGTATTTTTTCCCCTCATTCTTTCTTTAATATTAAGTATAAATGAATCTCAGGTGGGAAAGAGGGAGAGGGAGAAGTAAGTTAGGATGCTTATCTGTGTGATTATTTTCTTTCTTGTTGTCCAAGTTGCTGTTCTTTTTGTATATTGTGTGTCTGTGATATAATGAAGAATGAATTCTGAGGAGCTGGAGCCTAGCACTCTAGACTGAGTTCTTCACTCTAGTTCTTCAGCTGTGTATGTGTTGTGTTCAGCTGTGGAGGCAGGAGGACTCTTGCAACTTCCCCTCCCAGAAACAGTACAATATGTATAGTGATGGGTAATTCCAGTTTGATACCACGGCACTAGGTATGTTCCAGGTAATCCTGTCCTTGACTGGTAACAGGTATGATCACTTCGAGGCAGTACGTGGTTTTGTGTTAACTTTGGAGTGTCTGTAGTGCTCTTCTGTAAATAGGGAGACAGCCCTTTAGGCAGAACCTCTTATTACTGTGGTTATAGTATCAGTGTTTTCTTGTAACCATGTTACTGGAAGAGACGTGGGAAGTATTACTTAGGATTTTTTAAAGTAGATAATGAGATAGTGCTGTACTACACAGCAGGTGTTTATTGTGCTTCTGTGTTAGAGTGATGCAGGGACTCCCATGTTGGTTGTAACCTTCCACCATCAATGTAGATGATGTCCTGTTTTCAGATATGGCTTCAGCATGTGTCATACTGTGGCCAACACTGTTGTGCTTGGGAAGGGCAATAGCTCTCCTACTTTTTGTTTTCTCATACCTCTCGAGATCTTTCACGAGACTTAGGTCAGTGAGGAAAGGTAACAGAAACTAATATCTTTTCCAAGCGTCCCCTAGTTCTTCATTGCAATTTTGAGTACGTGAAGCTATCCCTTGACAAATGTCCTTGACAAAAGTTGAGGAAAGGTGTTAAATCATTTCTTAAGGTATTTCTCCCCCCTAAAAAAAAAACCCAAAATGAATAAACCATGACTTGCTTTCTAGTAAAGCAGAATTTCATCAAATGAAATGTAATGCATTCGATAACAATTGAGTATAGTAATTATATGAGGAAATCTTATTTCTAACCAAAATGTGCTTTGGTCTCCCTGCTGTCATTTAGATATTATCTTGAGAGAGAAGAAAATATTTATCGGTGGAAGAAATATCTTGCTGATCATTTAAACTCTGAAATAAATTAAGTCTCACAGAGGAAGTAAAATGATTGGGGATGGTAGAATAGGAACAGATGTCTTGATTATGCTATGCTAGTTCAGTGAATTTGCATAATATCATAAACAGCCTGAGGCCTTTAGAGTCCCAGTAGACTGATGGGAGTTTGTTTTTGCAGTTGTCTTTTTTTTCTAACTTTGGAGGGGGTAAGTAAGGTCTGTGTTATGAGCTTGGGCAGATGATAAAGATTAGCAGGATTTCTAAAATGGATTTGCTTTTTATTTTTTTGTTCAACAAGATGCTTACACCAGGGGTCGCTTGGGTGTGCTTATTGAACAGGTCTATTTCCCCCAGACAGTTTTGGCAAGTAGAAGGCCTCTTCTAGTAAGAAAGGAGCCTGTCTATTGCTCTAATCCTCCCTGCATTCTTCTCAAATTAAGTACAGTAGAAGATGCATGTTCACTTCAGGGTGGCTTAAATTCTGCCTCAGGAGCACAAACCCTAGACAATACTGCAATGCTGAGAACAGCAATTGGAGGAGGCTTTTATATGGGTTCTGTATATTTTGCTTAGTTTTCAAAATGTGATATTTGAAATCTTTTATTATACTATGTGAGTTGTTTCCTGTTGTGTTCCCAGGTTATTTATCTGTACTTAACTGAGGAGGGAACAGGTCTGGAGATACTGATGCAGTCTTTTAAGTTCTCCAAAGGTGTGATAACACACACTTGACTGTGTAACTCCATGAGGTGTTGATACAAAGATTCTTGTGGTAGGGTAGAGCCCTCTTTAATCCACCCTTCTGCTACCATGTTGCTTTGCCAGGTGCTGCAGCAGGCTATACATTTGTTGTGAGAGTGATGTGTGGCTTCCTAAATGTCCAATTTTGCTGTCAGTGTTTATTTTGGAGGGAGTTTACTGGTCGGAAAGGACCCAATAAAAAGAATTAAATGACTGGCAATAATAAGAAAGCTGATTCAGATAGGAGGGTTTAAAATTTATTTTCTCTTTTAGCATACTTTGGAGTCTTTTCTGTTACTTTTTAGTTTTACATGCAGTCTTTATTTAAGTAGTGCCCTTCCCATAGATGCTTGCGTTATAGGCATTGGGTGTTGCAGGTTTTTTACATTGACTGCACTGTTGCTGGAGGTAACTGGGACTCTTAGTGAATGAAAGATTGCAAGAAGCTGCCTTTTTTTCCTTCTGATGCAGATTTACCTTAACAGATATTTATTCATTACTGAATTTTTAAGTATCTTTTCTGATATTTTTTTCCAGGATTGTCTTTGCTGATTTCTTCATTATGAATCTCATTCTATGGGTGAAAGGATCTTCAGCTGCCATCCCTTTTGGCACTTTGGTCGCTATCCTAGCTATGTGGTTTGGAATTTCAGTCCCACTAACCTTTGTTGGTGCCTATTTTGGCTTCAAAGAGAAGGTAGGGCTCTTTGAATACAGTTTTGAAATACACCTGTCTTCTGTAGATTAGCTGTTGAATCTCTAAATGTACAAGAATTTCTTGGATTGAAATTGAAACATTTATAGCCTTTTGAGTGTAAATGATATTTTACTTTGTCATGATTTTGAAATTGAGTGCATGCTTGTATTCTTTTTTTTTTTTTCTGTCCATTAGAATTAGATTTTAACAGTGCTTTTGGAAGTTTTACTTTCTGTACTTGAGTAATACCTCAGTAGTTTCATTTTTTAAACTACTACTTCAGTTTGTACCTCTCTAGTTTGAGATAGTTTGAGCCAGACAACTTTTTATTAAGGACTGAACAGCTTTCTTTCCTTTTATTCTGCCTTGCTTACTGACCAGTAGTTGGAAGATCTAAAACATACTTATTTTATTCCCAGTGATGGATGTCAAGTCTGTAGTTTTCTTGGTTTGGGAATTTGTGATGGCTTATGCATGAAAATAAAGTTCTGTTCATCCCATCTTTAGGTGTTGTATTAGGGAAAAGCTATCTTATTTATCATGTAACAATTCCTTTCAATTTCTTCCCAAGCCTATTGAACATCCAGTTCGTACAAACCAGATTCCTCGTCAAATTCCAGAACAGTCCTTTTTCACAAAGCCGTTGCCTGGTATCATAATGGGTGGCATCCTGCCCTTTGGCTGTATTTTTATTCAACTTTTTTTCATTCTGAATAGTATTTGGTGAGTATTTTTTTGTTTCTGCTGTTCTAATTATTCTGGTTTGCAAACAGATAGTTGAGTTTGAGCATCCCAAACCAATGAATATGAGGAATAAAGCAATTCTGAAGTTTTTTGGTCTTGCAGAACTTTGTGGCATTTCCAGAATTTGCACATTTATTCCCATA
Source organism: Urocolius indicus (assembly GCA_013401255.1). NCBI lineage: Eukaryota > Metazoa > Chordata > Aves > Coliiformes > Coliidae > Urocolius > Urocolius indicus. The sequence continues at coordinate 657,979 of WBNH01012777.1, read as the reverse complement.
CTTAGAAATTATAGAACTAATTCTTCCTGACAACTGCAAAGTATGAGATTCAAGTCCAGTTTCCTTGTTTTATCTTTCTAGCTCTCAACAGCACAAGCATGGCTTCACGCTGTTGTGATTAGGTGGAGCCTTAACCTCCTGTAACTATATTGTGGTTTATGAAACTAGTATGATCTAGCAGTTCCAGCTCTTAATTCAGATGCAGGTCAAGAATGTGGGAGTTCATGCTCTGTAAGACAAAGCCTCCACTGCCTGTGAAACATCCACACAACTCTTAAATCTTGTCAAAACCTAGTCAAGCAAGTGCATGGAAAATTAAACTAGTGGATTCTTTAATAAATTTCACAATCTAAATATGAAGTGTTTAGTACAGTGTTCAATGGAAAAAACTAACCTGAAGTTGACACATTTTTGAGGTGTCCTTTGTTTATGCTGATATTTATTATGGAACTGTTTTCTAAATCAGTTCTTACATGCATTTGGATACAAGAAAAAAACTGTGTCTTTGTTTTTTATTAGCTTAGCATCTGGGCAGGTGACACTGTGACCTTCAAGAGACCTTCAGCAAAAAATTAGACTCTTGTTTTTATTTGTTTTTTATTTTAGGTCTCATCAGATGTACTACATGTTTGGTTTCCTGTTCCTAGTTTTCATAATTCTTCTAATTACGTGTTCGGAGGCTACAGTTTTGCTGTGCTACTTCCATCTGTGTGCAGAGGTAAAAAGTACAGTTTTGATGCAGATACTACTACTTGTAGCTGGAAGGTGTTAATGGTGGATTTGAGGTATTCACAGGTACTGTGACGTGCTGAATGCTGTGAACAGATTGTGTTGTCAGCCCTTGACGTGCTTTTCTTGGCCACTCTTCTGAAATGTGCCTTTTGCTTCAAAATCCATAGTTGGCAGCACATAAGCAGAAGTAAAATGCTTTGATCTTAGAATAACATCCTGTTCATAGTGGAAAACGATACAACCAACTTGGAGAAATTAAAGTGTAGCTACATGCTATGCTGGAATGTTTCTCTTTTTTTTTTGAGGTAAATTTGGAAGACAATATATCTCATAAAACAATGCTATTTTTTAGCCACCATATTTATATTCTGTTTCCTGTGTGATGCCTCTCACTGAATAGTTTCTTTTTTCTTTCAGGATTATCATTGGTGGTGGCGATCATTCTTGACGAGCAGCTTTACAGCAGTTTATCTCTTTATTTATGCAGTTCATTACTTCTTCTCAAAACTCCAGATCACAGGAACTGCCAGCACCATTTTATACTTTGGTTACACAATGATCATGGTCTTGATTTTTTTCCTTTTCACAGGTAAGTACATTTAGTTCAAAGTAAAATGAAAAATGAATGCAAGGGTTTCAGTGTTTTGAAATGAGAAACATGAAACTTGGACTGTCTGAAACATTAAATACAGTTTTTAGCCCTTTTGTCAGTGTTACTTTTGTGGTTTGTGACACCACATCACAGGAAGATATTCTTTAGGAGGTTTGGTTTTTTTTTCTAACTTGAAATTACATTTATTTATAGTATAATTAATTTTCCTTTATTGCAGATTATATTAGCAGTGAGTTCAAATCATTATACTTTCAAAGTGCTATTCTTGTTCGCTTTGATATCAGGAGTGTCTAACTTGATTCTGGATTTCATATGTTATTCTAGAAGCTCTATAGTTGCAGATATTGCATTCCTCATATGGAGAATAAAAGCTTTTTTCAGCTTTCACTATGAGCAAGTGAAACAGATTCGTGCTGGGAAAGATGTGAAGGTTGATGATAGAGAGTTCTAGTGGTGTTAGAGGTAGTCTGACCTGCTCATTAAGCACTACACCTTAGTGATAGGAACATACCTCAGCTGGAGGAACCTATTTGAAATACGGGTCTCCTTTAAGAGTCCAACTTTTCTGATGTTACTCATGCAGACTAAATATCTTCTACAGAATTACTCTAATGGTCATAGTCACTTGGCTGAAACTATAATTTCAAAGTTGATCTCATGTGAAATCTGGGGCAGAATTACCATGTGTGAGATGAAATTAGAAGGTCTTTGATAGGTATGAATCCTTTCAAAATAGCCAGGAGCATTTTGTATTGGTGTTCATCATATTGCTGCTACTGTGTAGTTTTAACACATCAAGGCAAATCTTTTCTGTATCACTCTGCTTAGCATTATGAAGTACTGCAATGATAGAAATATAGAAAATGCTGATTGATCTGGATTGTTCATAAAACCAACCCTTGTGTTCATTCCTAAGATTTGTCGTAGGCAATCTCTCTGTGTAAGACATCATGGTTTGGATTGTTACTTCCTAAAGTCATCTGTCTGGTTATTGAAACCTGCTGAAATGACTGTGTGATGACTTTATGAAATACATCACGTGACTCCCTTGATGCAGTTAACAAAGACTGGTTAAAATAAGTAATGAAAGTAAGTTAGCATCAGACTTCAAGTTTGTCAGTTCAGCAGTGATAAGGACCTCTTTCATCTTTACTGCTTCTAATACTGGTTGATATCAGGCAAAAAAGCACTTTTCATAATAAAACATGGAAGAAAATTACCATATCTTTGAACAAACCTGTTACTCTTTAAAAATTACATTTAATAACAATAACTAGCACTTACTGCTAGGTTTTTATTGTTGTCTGTTATTTAGACTTTTGTGTTTCTTCAAAAGAAAGTAAAAAGAAAATTTTTTTAAAAGAAGTGGGGGGAGAAAGCAAAGAGCATTTAATTCCCCCAATTTTTAATTATTATAAGGCAAACATAGCAGTTGGCATATTGCCAGTAAAACCCCTGCTTAAATCTTGGCAAAACAGACAAGCTCCAGATGTCCTTTATAATATGTATCTTACATATCCTTAAAAAAATCCTCCAAACAATAGACTAAAATGTTTTAATTACTTTTAAACTAAAGCAATACGTTGATACATGTCTGGGTTTTTAGCAGAGTTTAGTTGCTCTTCTGCCAATTTCAATTTCACATACCAGATGCAAATTGATAGAATTAAAAATATCCCTTTCATATATTAAATGATAATTGAAATTGTCATGGCAGCTGCTGAAATGGCATGAAAAGCTTCAGATGTGCTGATCCTTGAGTTCTTGATGTGGAGGCCAGCAAGGCCCCAAAAGTACGATAACAAACTGCTGCTGTTACTTCTGCAGCGTCTTTTGTTTTTTAAACAGAACTACAATAGTGATGACTGTTGCATGTATAGTTCATGAGGAAAACTACTACATGATCTTGTGATTTTTCTAAATGTAATAGAAGAGCTAGTCACTAGAAAAGTAGTGAGTATAGTAGTTCCATGGAGTGTGTAATAAACCCCTGGTAGTGTAAAATGCTATGGTGGATTTTCCATGCTTAGTTTGATTGGGGGGTGGCTGAAATGTAAGCTTTTCTAGATAGCTCACTAGCAGACGACACCTAACTTTGCTTTGTTTTGTAAAACACATTCACAAGTTTGTGGAGGGGAGGGAGTTTGCTGAGGTAACTTTACACCCTGTTTGCATTAATAGCGTTCTTCCTCTGTGTGTTCCCAAAAAGGAACCTTGATCTGTTCCACTTAAGTTAGCAATTGGTATTTTGGTTTTGTCTATTCTTGCCTGTTAGGTATCAGCAACTGTGACAGAAATATAAAGGGCAGTGCTAATACCTCCTCTGTGGCGGTGTGGTGTGTTACTGTGGACATCACAAAAGAGATCATAATGAATAAGTAAATAGGAGCTGAATGCTTGTATGGCAACATGGACAATAATGTAATCTGACCAGTGAAATCTAACAATTAATGTGCACACCCAAACAAGCCAATTTTATTGGAATGTACAAAGTGCAGCTAATCTCTCAAGAAATAATAAGTGTGGCTGAATGAGGATAGCTACATGATGACATGTGTTTTATGCTAGGAGACGAAAAAACTGCTGAACATAGTCAAAGCGTGTTGCTGTAGAGTGACCTCTATTTTTGAACATCATTTTCACTTGTGAGTTAATGCCATTTTCAAAATTGAGTTTTGATCTTCTGTGTAGATTGTGTTTAGAATCCGAGATTCTGAAGCACCCACCACTGTGCAGTGATTGAAACCAGTATGATACAGAGAGCTTCTAAGGTACATAAGAAGTATCAGCCAAGTGCAGAGCGCTTTTCTATTTGCTTTCTTACAATCTGTTCGTGCTTTGAATTCTTTTTTCTTCATTAAACAGTAAAGCTAGAAGAAATGAATAGAGTGGAATAGTCTGCTTAATGCAGTTTAGCATTGTGCTGTACAATAATCCTTGGTTTTAATTTTGAATTTAAACCAGTTTACTAATAACTTTCCCTTACCCAGTTAGATGCTAGCTTTCTGTGTATAAGGTCTTCTTCCTGGGTATATGAAAACTCTTGCTAAGTGGTAGGATATATATTGCAGACAAGAGTATTCAGCAGCATATAAACTGGAGCACGACAAGATCTCAAACAACTGAGGTGTCAGTGTCTCCCTACTAAGTAGAAATGGATGTATTGGATGCATTTTACCTCTTGGCTAAGGAAATGACTTGAGGTATCTTCATAGCTAGGCTCTGGAATTTTAAATAGCTTTTGAGAAAATGAGTTTTTAGCTGTACCTTCCTTGGATAATCAGTGACATCCAAGGGGCTGCAGCACACAGGGATGGCATCAGTTGCCTGGACTAGTAGGGGTCATTCAGAAAGGCAGAATCTCAAAACATGAAGGTCGCGCACTTAGGAAGAAGTAAAGATCCATCTCAAAAAAAAATAGGTTCTTAACTGCATGTCATTCAGATGCTTTTTCAATTAATTTAAGCTGATGAGTGGTTAGGATTGGTTAAAGTAAAAATTATCCATGAAAGTAGATTGTAATTTTAGGTGAAATGTAGTAAACAGATTTTGCAGACACACTGGAGGAATTGGCATCAGGCCTGGTATCTTTGTGCTTGTGTTGCTTCATAGAGAGGTATGAATGTTGTAGAAACCTTCAATGGAAAGGAGTTGAGACTAATGGCAAAAGAATGTTCCAGTATTAACTCATGGAACGAGTGGAGGGGTTGTTTAGTTGTTTAGGGCTTTTGAGTTTTCTAGGGGATTTTTGGTGGTTTTTTTTTTTTTTCTTAGTACTTACTGTTAGAATTTTTTTGATGGCTTTATAAAAACCACCTTTTGGAGTCTGTTTTCTGTCGTGTTGTGTTCATTGATGTCTGTCAGGAAAGCAGGAAGCTGAAGAGATAGATATGCTTTGTGTTGATAGTGCTTCAAAACTGCTTTCAGTTTGAATGTGTTTTGAAAGAAATAAATAACAAGCTAGATCCTTGGGTAGTCTTATCTACAGCTTTCCTAACTAGTCCTACTGTTCTAATGAGGCATACTTTAAGTAAGGGATGAGTGTAATTTTGGTACGAGATGTGCTTAGGAAAATGCTCAAGATTGAAGAGCTGTGCATGCTCCTCAAGATATGTTTCAAGCAATATGTTTCAAGCCATGGTAGTTGAGGTGGCAGGTTGTCATTTAACTAGAGCAACTAATGATAGCAACTTTACTGAGTAGAGCTGTAAGAAATTGATAATCCACTTACCTACCTGTATTGTAAGATTGGTTGTAGTCAAAATAGTCAAAATTTGAGAGCCTGTTACACTACTCAGCACTGGCCTAAAGATCCAGTGTGGTCATGCTTTTTTGTGTGAAGTACCAGAATTTGGAACAACAGGCAAACTTGTGAAATTGGCTAAAATGTAGAAAGCATATTCCAGCTAGAATTTTGAAATAATAAGTTTAGAGTTATTCTTCTTCTCCAATCATTATTTATTTGCATGTTCCTTTCTGTTTGGAGTATTTAGTCCTATATATAAAATTGGAAAATTTTGACTTGACATGTGGACCTCAGCAGTTCGTGGAATCACAAACATCCCAGATCTGAGGTGGAAAACCCTCTGAATTTCAGTGATACCAGGCACTGAACTGCTTATGATGCATAAGTAATCCTATACATAAAGCAGCTATACAAATGAAGGAAACACTACTTTATTAGCTGCTTCAACTTACATTTGTTTCTGTCTGTTAATACTGATTTCAACACTATCAGCACAACTCTGCTGACCTCAGCTTTTAGAAGTTCCCAGCCTGAGTGTTTGGCCCATGTTACTTTTAAAAAAAGAAAAAAAACAGCACTAAACCCATGTAGTTTATTTGCTGTGATTAATTCTCACTTATAGGTCTGCAGTTCAATTCTTGAGGTAGACTTTCAATCTACTTGTGAGTCTGCTAGCACCTTTAATCCCTTCTGATCTTTGTGCGTCAAGTATACTATTTAGGAGAGGTAATTTTAACGGATGACGTGGTCCTTAGGTTGATGCTCTTTTAAGAAGTTTCTCATCTATACAACTGTTCACATCTAGAATTTGTAGGGTAAGTTTGTTCATGGGAGGGAAGAAGTTGTTACAGTACTGGTAAGCCCTAATTATTAGTGTTGGAATAAAGCACTGTGGAAGTAACAGCAGAGGGAAACTCTACTGACTAGGGAAGGTACTGACAGCATAAGGCTGTATCTTGGTGAATCTCCTGCAAATTTGGTGACTGTCTGACAAACAGTACTACTTACTGCTTTTGTTATAACATATAGTTCCAGTGCACTGGCAAAATTTCTGATAAAGTTGAGAAAAAGAGCAGGAAGTACTTGGTCTTTGATTTGCTAAACAGACTTTTTTTTAGGAGGGAAGTTGAAAATCAATATTACTGAAACCTGTGAAAATCTGTTTATAGATTAAATACTTGTTCACAGTGTGAGGTCTTCAGATGCTGCCATGATTGAGGCCATATTTTATAGAAAGCTGGTATATCAGAGAGATTCAAAGTGAGAAGGATTGGAGGAAAATCTTGTGGATTTAGAGTATATTCCCATATAAAATAAATGGCATGGTCAGAAAATTGTGTGGCAAATCTCATTCTTGTGTTGAGCTGGTTACTTTTTATTATGTTACCATTTTGTTCTAGAACAGCAGATGAATTTTTAAGATATCTCATTGCTTAAACATTTGAAAGAAACATTGCTTTCAAAGCCTAAAAGGCTCAAAAGTTGGTTATATTATAAAGACAACTAGAAAGCAGGTGCTGAGAACCATTGCTAGGAAAAAGCCATGAGAGTAAAGCTTAGAGTAACAGTGCTGATGTTGGAGTATTGGACACAGTAGGAAAGAGTGAGAATTGACCATAAACTGTAAAGACTTAGTGATGTCAAACCTCCAAGGGAATTAAATTCCTTCTGTGGCTGGTGTCTGATCTCCTATCAACAGCAGCAAATCTGTCGTCTCCTACTGTTTCAGAAGATGATAACTGCAAACTTGGAGTAAAAGGGTAATCTGTGGCATATAATAGTAGGCTGTCAAAAAGCCTTTAACTGCAAATATACATGGTAGCACAAAGAATACAAGAATTGGCATATAGATAATAAGCATTCAAAGATAACTTCCTCACTTATCAAGTGCATAGATGTGGTCTGAAAGACAGAAATGTAATGAATGTAGAAAAGACAAATGCTTAATAAAGAACTTTCTAGTTGGTAAACCTCTGACAACGAAATAGAGAAAAAAAATTGGAGCTGACGTTAAACAAGGACTATACAGACAGAAAAGGATGAGTGTAGAACTGGAAGAACTGAGTGCCTGATCTTGCAAGCGCCTCTAGTGTATCTGCTAAGGGCTGGTGTGTAGTTGTGTCTCAAAGAATGAATTCAGATGAAACCAAGACCTTCCCCTCTTTTTAGCTGGTGAGGCTTAACATCTGTGTGGCAGTTTGCCCCTAGGTAAAAGCATGAGGAACAATGCATCACTTCCCTTAGAGGCTTAAGACTTAATTAATTGTATGGTACTCAATGTCTCCTTGCATACTAAGTTCTTAAAGTAATTTAAAAATAAATGTGATGGACAATGTCTTTGCAGTTGCCCCATAATAGTCACTGTGGGGTGCAAGTTGCAGGCTTGTTCTTCAGCTTAAAAGTAGAAAATTGGTATAGACTAATCTCATTCGGTGTCACCTCCTCTCTCCATCATCTAACTGTACTGTGCTGCCTCAAGCCACAGGATTTGACATGCAGCCCAAAGTCCCTCTGGAAGGTAGTTGTGATTTTTCTCTCCTGCTGTTGGGTTGGATGAATAAAGAATGGATTGGTAAGAAATCAAGGAAGGCTGTACTAAACCAGAGCCCAGGTCTGCCACCCACTCTCACAGCAGTACTGCCAGGAAAGGGTATGAGAACAGGACAGGCATGCACTGGTACTTCCTCCCAGCCTCCCATCAACTGTGGCTTTTTTAGAGCTTGAAATTGTGTCTCTGTAATTAATAGCCTTTGGATTCCATTGTGTTTGAATTTGTTCAGTTGCCCAAACTCGTGTATGTTTTTATTATCTACAGTGACCTGTGACAAGAAAATCAGCAGCTTGACTACACATTCACACAAAATTATGTGGTTTGGTTTGTGCCACTGCTGATCTCATTTGTTGCTTGCTCCCATTGCTATAGCACTCAGAGCATTGCTTTAGCAAAAGGAAGTAACAGGATATCCAAAGAAAGAAGTTCCCTGTTCTTGAGCGTAAATAGAGCATGATGAACAGAAAACCAGGCCAGGTGATTTTTCCCAAGGCCTTGTTTTGTGTCATAATTCATAGGTGACTGTGAACTATTGTATACCTAAAAAACCCAGGTAGATATTGACTTTGTGTATGTATAAAAGGCAGTTACTTAAAGGATGCTGTGTGCCTGCTAGTGGTGATAGTAGCATCAGCTTTAGTGGTTTAAATGTACGTCAAGCAGCACCGTCCCAAAAGTCATCTTTGATCTAAATCAATAACTTAGCCTAGGGATGAATGTGTGTTGTTAAATTTAACAAGTGCTGTTATTGTGGGTAGTTAGCTGGATCACAATGTTGTATTCTGTCCTGCTGGGAAGTACTTGTTAGATTTTTCTCTCAGAGCAAACTGGAAGATAAACTAACCATTTTCCCTTTCTCATTTTAGGGACTATTGGATTTTTTGCCTGCTTCTGGTTTGTAAGTAAGATTTACAGTGTTGTGAAAGTGGACTGAAAAGCTTCAAAGTGTCTTTTGAACATATCTCCCTTGCTGTTTGATAATTTTTACCATGTATTGAAAGACATCCTGTGTAATTATTCCAGTTTGAGAATGCTGAAGAGCAGAGTACAGCATAAAATACAGATTTTTATGGAAGGCAATGGCACCACTGGAAAAATGTTTACATTGCTCATTGAATATGTTAATTCTAATAGTTCTAAAAACTGTATCCAGAATTTGATTTAGGACAAATAAAAATTCAGTGAACCTAGTTCATTTGGAAAATGAGTGCATTATACAGTTCTACAGATGATATTCCATGTGATTCATTTTTTTTTTTTACTTCTTGGTTCCCATTTATACACCACAAAAGCATAGGACTGTCAAGTAAATCTATGTAAAATGTGAATTTTTTTTTTAACTTAACTATGATTGTACATACTATCCTGCACCTTCTTTACAAGTAGACATCTTCTTACAAATGTACATGCATTTAGTGTAATGTAGACTTTATTAAAACTATCGACACTGGTTTTTGGTTCGAATAAAACTGCACAACTCTGACTTGTTTCTTTTCTTGTTAATTAGGCCTTCACTACTTGGGCACAGATCACATGAGTGTGACCAGTTGTAGCTCTTGAGGTTTTTTTGTTGTTTAGAAGCAGTTTGACTGTGACTTTGGCTGCAGATTGTTGATGCAAGCAGAAGGACTGGGAGGTCACTTAAACCCACAGCTGCTGCTGCCGTTACCTGTGCCTCGACTGTGAACTTACTCTGACTTTCCTCAAAATACATTTTGCACAGCAAACCATGACTTTCTACCAAAGATTGAAAAGCCTCTTCCTTCTTTTAGCCCTCTGAAACACACATCTCATTGTTCTCCATCCTGTGAAGGCTCTGCAGCCTGTTGGGATGTTAGCTGTGAATCCAGTGGGTGATTCTTAAGGGTGAAGCCATTCTTCCTGCTCTGCTGACCCTGGGCTTAAATGCTGGTTTATGTAAGATGACTGTCTTAATAGCATCTTCAGTTACAAGATAGCAAGTATTCTTCTCTCAGGAATCTCAGAGCTTTAAAGAGGCTCCCCAAAATCTTGAATAGCGCTTGAAGCTGAGCAGAGACTCACCGCAGACACATAATTCCAATGGCCATGTTTCTGACCCCGCTGGAGATGAGTGAGGGGCTGTTCTCTCAGATTAATGGGTGAAATACTCAAAGCTTATTAACTGGCATATGGAAACATTCATCACTGGAAGCTGCTTTTCAATGTCTAAGCCCACAATTTAACGAGACCCAAAATGACTCTGTATCTTTTTGGAGTCGTACAAATACCAAGTAATTGTAGTTTGTGTTTAATGTGCTTTACGAAGTGTAATCTTTGGTATTAGGATTTCAGGTCTCACCTCTAGCTGTAGTTGTCCCTTCCAGATTTCTGAAGAGTGGGACAGATCACCTGGGTAAGGTGAGCTGAGTGCCAGAGTATGTCTTTTCATCACAGCCTGTGACACGAAAACGAGGCTTTGGAGTCTCAGTAAGAAGGCCCAAGCAGTAGTACACCAGAAGGAGCTGGCTACAGTAACTTGTTTAAAGCAAGGTTCAGGTATGCTCTTGATGGCGCTCAGCCTCCCAAACGTTTTCCCCTCTTACTACCCCACCATTTCTTTTCTGTTCCCTTCCAGAGCTGAAAAACTACCAAGTTGCCATGAGAGAAATATTGAAATTGGTGCTCCTCTGTTTAAAAAGATCCTCCCTGTTAAGCTGGATATTTAGAGTTTGGGAGGGTGGTTTATTGGCTACTTTAAAAAACAAAACAAAACCCCACAAGTCTTGGCTGAAGCTGCTTTTGGATTTTATGTGTTCAAAGGGAAATGAATTCATGAGAGAACTTGGAGCTACAATTGGCATAAAATCCCAGCAGGAACAATTGCCAGATTAATAAATACGTATTTCATAAGAGTCAAAGTAAAATGAGTTGTAAAATTGTATTTACGGTGCTTTGTCTGCTTTGACTGACTACTGGTGAGCTAAAAAGAAGAAACTGGATTAAGCAAGTTTCTGAAGCTTGCCCATAATCTAGAGCCAAAGCCCTAAAAGTGAAATCAGTTGTTCTCCCACAGTTATCATCAGAGAACTTTGTAATGGGCCCTGTGCATGCAAATCTGGCATAATTCGTAACAGTCTTTGGAGACAAAACGCTGTGGAACAACAGACTGTGTCTAAAACCATCAGACAAAGGCTTGAGTTTGGGGTTCATTTCTTCAAAATAGATGGATGCTGTAATGGTCTGTCAGGGGCTGTATGAGTATCATGAAGTTGGATTTTAAGGCTGCTCACACTACATGGATGAACTGGGGCAGGCATTGTACTGACTCACTAATACCTGAGTGGTTATATGTTTTAAAGTAGTTTGTGCCTCTTAGTTTTCCCATCTGTGCACACCTGTGAGATTTGCTGCTGTGCTCCCTCTACCCAAGAGACAACTACCCCTCTTGCCCCTCCATGTCCAATACATCTCAATATTTTTGCTGCCTCCAGAGTTTGTGCTGTTTGCAAAGATCTAGATGTAAGCCCTCAGAAAGAATGTTCTCCCATCTTTTTTGAGTTTGGCTGAGGAAAAGCTGCAAGCTGTCATTTGACTTTGCACTTCCAGAGAAACCCACCAGGTTGTAAGTTAAATGCAAATTACTGTGAGCATGGGTCAGTTGATAGGGGGAACAAACCAGAGCCAGAAAATAGGCAAATTTTGTAGTTTTATTGAGTGCAGAAATGGTTGTAATAAGGTGGTTTTCCAGTGAGTGTAAGCATTCTTAAGGAGTTTTTAAACTTAGTAAAGGTCTTGTCCACTGTATGTTGAACTGGCCATGGGTTTTGAAGATTAAATGGTTGGTATTTGGGTGAGGGAGCCCTGGCACAGCTGCCCAGGGAGAGTGTGGAGGCTCCTTCTTGGGAGGTTTCCAAACCTGCCTGGACACGTTCCTGTGCCCCCTGATTGAGAGGGACCTGCTTTAGCAGGGAGTTGGGCTGGATGTGCTCTGGAGGGCCCTGCCCAACCCCACTATTCCATGATTCTGGGACACAGATGTTTAAAGTACTTAGATTACCAATAACTGGTGTCTGATCTCTAGCTCATTTCAATTTAACTTACGAATCATAGCTGTCATGTGGAGTAACCCTTATTAATCTGCTTTCGTTAGAGCAGCGGGCTTAGTAAGACATTGGCTGTCCTGCTGCAGATAGCAGAGCCTTCCTGCCCTCTTTAAAAAGAGAGAAAAAAAAATCAGGCTAAATTTCAGCTTTCTTGAAGTGTGTGTACAGGCATCTGCATTGCTTTTCTGTGATGCTCCCAGTAAGGGACTTGCACCAGACAAAGTAAAGCATCTCCTGTGTAAGGCTCATCTAGTAATAACCATCCAAATCCAGCAGACTCTGTAAAATGTCATGTTTGTCATATTTTAAGTAAAACTTGACAAGCTACAACATAACCTCAAAGGAAGGAGGTATTTCAGTGCTGATGTTTTACATTTCATTCCCCTTGCTTGAGCAGTGTTGAACACACCAAGCCTCCTCTTCCTTCCTGAATGTAAATGTCAAGGAGGCAGTACTGCTGTACAGTGAGGAGGGAGGCAGGTGCAGTATGTGAGTGGGATTCATGCCTGTCGGAGAGAGCACCACAGAGAAATGACAGACACCAATATGGTTAGGTCATAACTCTCCACTTTATTAGCGAGCATCAGGCTTTTATAAGCAATGCAAAGCTAGCTTGGTTACAATAATTCTGATTGGACTTTTCCAGCTGCACTTTCTGCGATAAGCCTTGCAGTTTCACATACTCCTTCAGGTTCTGCCTTGCTACGTTCTTTTAAGCTTACACAGTTTCTTTCCCACACGTACATCTGCCTTCATATCTATACTGTAACGAGCAACTCGTCCTTGATGGTTCTTCAGGCCCACTGTTCCCAGGCTGATGTAACCCAAGTCTGAGCCTGCATTGGAGGCCTGTGTCTGAGCCTCATGCAGCTCACGGTCTCACATAACCAAAGCCCGGATGGGCCACATGTCCTTTTTCCTTCAGGTACATTGCTACACATGCCCACACCTCCATAAACCTTCTTGAGCACTGTAACTGGTGCTGCTGAGGGGAGCTGGGAGCGTGTGGCATAGTCACTAACAACATGGTTAGTTGTGATGGAAAGGTGTTTGATGAACAGCAGTCACCTTGTCTTCGGTGACTTGCTTCACGTGCCTTAAGCCTGTTGTGCCTCTGGATTTGATAATACATTACAAGTTCACATTTGAAGCTTGTGTCAGAATGAAATCTTCTCTGCCAGCAGCTAGAATGTTTACCGAGATCTGTTTCAAAGGGCTGAGGGAGAAGAAACTGAAACCAAACTGCCTGCAGTTAAATGGGAATGTAGACATGGGATCTCTTCTGGAACCTCTGAGTGAGATCTTTAACAAAGTCAACACAGGAAGAGCCAGCTGTGAAAACCAGGCATAAAAGAACGTTGAGTGTTTTGCATCGTGAAGATTGAGGCCCAGGCAAATGGTGGCTAAAGTGGATGGAAAAAGGTTAGGCCATGCTGGTCAGAAACTCTTAAGGGAAATTCTTAGCTGTGATTTCCTGACAGAGATCTGTGCTCCACAGCCTTACATCAGTTGTCTAGTCCCATTCCTGTGAGCTGTATCACTGAAGTCAGGAGAAATAGTGGAGACTGGCACAGGCATCAGTGGTTCTCTGACCACTCTTACGTTGCTCTTCCACTCACAAGCAGGAAGGAGATCGCTGCCTTTCTGCAGAACTGCTGCTGGAGCTCCAGGCAGAAGAATAGAAAGAGGAAGCTGCTGTGCAATTCACCAGCAACTACAACTTGTTTAATACAACTGAACTTAAATCTACGTCTTACAAGCAGCATCTGCTAAACTCATGTCATGCAGCAAAGTGATTTCAGTACTAAATATGAGCTGCATGCACTAACCATTGTTTTTTAGAAGAGGCCATGGGGATGGCTTTGGGTTACATAGCCTTCATTTTCCTTTTCACTTCTGGGGACACCATTTTGCCCTGAGCAGAGCTCCTGCTGCCAGAAGAATCCGAACAAGAGGATCTGACCCCACTTCCCAGGGCTTTCAAGCGCACTCCTGCAGCAGCTGAGCCCAGGAGGGGGTCCTGGAGAGTGAAGCCCTTGCAGCAAGTACCTAAGTGCCAAAGGACACACGAAGAGATCAAACTGGTTTAGCCTCTTTGGGATTTGCTCGTCGAGAATGGCCTTTTTAGGGCAAAGAGTGGTTGGGAAAGGGCTTAACAGCAGCCTGGGCTTTCCCCGTGGATAATAACCAATCATGGTGCATCCTTCTTAGTATGGTTTCTTTACACTCATGTGGGGTGTCTTTGACTTTGCTGGGATAAAAGCAGGGATGGATGTCTTTCATGTTCTGTTGAAGTGCTGCAAGCCTGCACCCAAAACTTCAGCTCAGGGTCACTGTCTATTTTGATATCCAAAGTAACCACAGTTGAGGAGTTCACAGTATGGTACTTTGTCTTCCTGATTTAGATGCCTCTTCATTACAGGCTACACAAACTAATTAGCTTTGCTCCTACAAACTGGGAAGCCCTTAGACTTTCTGTGAAGTTATTAGCGCCACGATTTTTATAGATAACATTAGCATCTGCAGAGTTTACCCAAGGTAATTTATGTTCTATTTGCAACTCAGGGAAAACTCTTAGATGTTTGACATCACAAAACAGTAAAACTGGGAGATTTATGAGAGGGGCAGAGAGAACAGGCCCCTTGAGCTGCTTTGTTTATCATAAAGTGTCGGGTTAATCAGACGTGCACATATGCTTCCCATATTTTCTGGTTTGTTTCCCTCCTGTGCTGCTCCTTGACAGACTTTGCTGTAGATGAAAAGGCACAGGAGGCATGGCAAAAGTTCTTTAGGTTCTACAGGATGAGGATTATATTTGTACACACAGAGGGTTGGCACGGGCCAATGTGTAGGTTGCCCTGGGTGTCAGCACGGGGTAGGTACTTTTCCCAACGAATTTCTTAGTGATGATATCCCAGGATGATCCCCGTCCTGCCTGCTTCAGCTTTTGGTCTTCACTGGCTGGCCTTCTTTTTGCCATGAGTGTGTGAAGTGCATCAAGTAGATGTTGTCTGGTGCTCCTGGGTAGCATCAAGAGGGATCCTCCGGTTTCCTCAGTGGTGTTGGTCTGTGAGCACAAAGCATTAGCATCAGGTGGTTCCTGTGTTGTTCAAGAAGGGTGAAAGAACTGCCCATGGTCAGGTATCTCTCTGGGAGTGGTGTAGATGGAGCAGCTGCTCAGACCTCCCAGCCAGGCAGCTGCAAATCCTCATGCTCCACAGAGGCTCAGATGGCTTCCAGCTTTCTCCTGTCTCTCTTCTCTAAACACCTCCTTTTGAGGTTGCACCAGCAGGGAAGCTTTGGTTAAGAATGATGAGGGGGAAAAAAAAGGCAGATACTTCAGCCAAAGCACTTGCCCATCATCCCTCATGCATTTCAGGGTGAGCCTGTGCTGCAGGAAGAAGTCCTGTGGGAATTAGGGAAGCCAAAGCAGAGGTAGAGAAAAACCAGGTAAAATTGTCTAGCGTGTGTCCCAGGGAGCTGTATGAACAGCTTCATGCAGGGCAGGCCAGGAACAACTGAGCCAGCTACGGCATCAGAGAGGGAAAGGAGTGAACTGATGTTAATTGTGCAGCTGAGAGTGGTTAAGCAGCAAAGCTATAAGACCCTGGGGCTTTTTGGAGCTGTTAGGGCTTTCAGGTGTGGAGTTGGAACTGCTGGTCGGAGCTTCTGCTGGTCCTCTATCCCAAGTGGCAGAAAAACGTGAGTTAAACCCTAGTTGTCCCCTCTCTGAAGGGAGTGATGGGGAGAGGGTTTTTGTGGCAGTAACTATGTTGCCTTTGAGTAGGAGTTTCCTGGGCAGAAGTGGGAGTAGGGAGCTGGTTTCTAAGAAGCTGGGAGTGTCTCTGGGCAGGATGGTGTCTGTGCTGTGGTGTGTCCCCAGGCAGCAATGGCACTGCCACAGCAGGTGTGGGGATCCTCAGTGTGGGTACTTCCTCAGGAGGTGGCAAACATGCATTCTGGAAAACAGCGTAATTGTGGTGCTGCAGGATCTCAAGGTGGGGGAATGGCTTGTCCTGGGATTAACTGAGACCAAATGGCTTTGTAGAGAAGCATCGAAAAGGACAAATTAAAAGCAGGGAATGAAACCCTCTAGGTTTCCCCTGTCAGCTGGAATGTCTCTGTGCCTTGGGTGTAAAACTAGGAGGATGGTACTTGCCCCATGATTGTAATGGGAGAAGGTGCTTGACCCTCAGAGATGACAGGACAGGCATGTGTCTGCCTTGGGTGGCTAGGTGTTGCCAGTGGCACTAGCTTCTGGTTGTCTAGGAGGGGCCCTCAGGCCATGTGTCATGCTTAGCTGCTGTCCTGCCACACTGTAGTCTCTACTGTGGCTGAGGAACATACATCTGTAGCACGTTTAGAGCTTTCCCTTTGTGTAAGGGTTGACCAGGGTGGCTGTGGGAATGGAGAACTCCTGCAGCCCTTGTAGGACAATGTTGTGTACAGTGATGGAGGGAGGATGACTTTTGCCCTCTACACTTCTGACTCAACCCCAAACCAGCCTGAAAGAAGGCCCCTTTGAGGGCCCTGGACAGGATCACAGCCTATGGATCCACAGTGGGTGGCTGCTGTCTCCATCTCTCTCTTGATGTGGCAGATGCTGTGGCATGTGCTCTGTAGGACCAGCCATTCTTTCTTGGCCCAAGGCAGGTATCGCTGGGAAAGTGCAGGATGCCTTCTCACAGACCACATCACTACTATAAGACTTCCTCCTGTATAATATATATGAACCTTTAGACTAGAGGTGTCCAGGCTTCAGAAACGTGCAGGCCAGTGATCTAATTAGCTGACTCCTTGGGATCTTGCTATGGGGAGTATGGGACTCTTTTCTTTCCCTCTCTTCCAGCTCTGAATGGCTCCCAAGTTTCCTCCTGCTTTTTTCCTTAATGAGTTGTGTTGTGCTGGGACAGATCTATTGGCTGAAAGAGTCTAATTGCTGGAGTAAGATTCAAATAGCCATCACAGTGTTTGCAACTTGCTTGTCACTGCTCAGAAGTGGAGGAGTACAATTGCAATGTAACAGGTTTACTGGTGTTAAAAGTAACTTCAGTTTACAGCTATGGGGACCTGAAGGCTGATGATTACTTGCTGGTTGTAGTGCTGGTCTTCTGGCGATGTGAGGAAGGCTGAGGCCTCTGTGTCGTGCATTTTTTTCCCCACCTCCCTGTCCCCAAAGTTTTGTGGTTTCTTGCTCATCCTGAGTGGTTTTAGTTGGCTTAAAATGGATGGTGTCTCCCTTTCCAGTCAAACATTACACTCTAGGAAACATCAAAGAACTAATTAACCTGCCAGGCTGCTGAACAACATTACAGAAAGATTTCTTGTAACTAAATACAGGAACATATCTGCTGTCGACTCTTTGCTCATTTTCAGTCTGGAAAAGATAGAAAGCTGATGGGGGGAAGAGCAGAAATCTGCACATCCAACTGAAGGACTGATGGTTGACAACTGAGCGGGGGTGATTTATGGCTGGGTAATCTCCCAGCTGCCATAGTTTGTGTTAGCACAAATGAGAATTGATGGCAGTCTGAGTTAATAGCCGATGCAGCGAGGAGCTGGCACATGGTAGCTTTGATCTCCTCTGCCACAGGAGCAGCCGCTTCTCAAACCACCCAGGCTCATCTGCCAAAACCTGCAGGAGCAAATGGGTGCCTGGGAGACAGAGGGGGAAGGTGTGAATGGGTCCAGGCAAGATGTGGACAGGGCTGTGCATGAGGCAGTAGTGTGGGAGCAGAGCCCAGGATGGCTGGGAGGAAATTTGAATTTCTGTCTTTGCTCCTCTGCTGTTGAGGGCACCCCAAGCCCTGTCTGCAGTGTTCCCTTCCTTAAATATCTCGTGCTGCTCTTCCAAACACAGACAAAACAGCTGAGGACATTATTGCTCTACCAGGGCACAACAGGCCCTGCCATCAAGCACCACAGTGATGCCAAGAGTGCTAAGCAAGGAGCTAGGCTGTGTGAGGATGATTGAATAAAAAAACCTAAAGCATCCTCTCCTCTCTACTTGCTAAAGCCCTGGGGATATTTAGGAACTTTCTAGCCAGCCCTATCTCCATCCTGTCCCACTCTGGAGGGATGCAGTAGCTGGGGCAGGTGTCTTGTGCCTGTGGAGCTGGAGCAGACCCAGGCCCAAGGTGTGGGGAGCAGGACCAGAGCAGGGTGCCAGTGTTTGGGCAGTGGCAGGATGGGTGCTGGTACCATGGCAGTGCCCACCCTGAATGCACAGGACTTGCTTGGCCTCAGGGAATGCCACTGGAGCAATGGAGAGGTGTTTAGTGGAGAAGAAACAAAGTGCATGGAGAGAGGGTGCACCAAACATGAAGGTCCTCAGGATGGCCCTGTGAGCATTCCATGGCAGCAGCCGGGCCCTGAGCTGATGTGAACCCATCAGCATGTGATCCCCAAACCAGGCCCTTACACTCTATACAGTGCTGTTAATTTTTCACTGAATTATTTTTCTCAGCTTTAGAGTGATCGAAAGACATTTTTATTCCACTGTGGTTGATTTTCAATAATTAAATGGGATAATAAGACAATTGCTGGCAAAGTACATTGCTTACAGCATAAATAGTCTTTGTTTTCAGGTTTTCCCCAGTGTCAAAGTTCTTCAGTGGCTCTCAGGAAATATGACACACGCCAATCTTTGACAAGTGGCAGCAAGAGGAGCACAGCCTAACGGGAAAAGCCTAAAACATTTAAATATCAGTTATTTACCTCAGAAGTTGGCTCTCTGAATGTTTCCTGACACAGTACCTGGCTAATTATCATGTTACCAAAGGAGTGTGCAAACCCGTAAGCCCTGGGTGCTGGGAGTGGTTTGGCAGATAAGCCTTTCTGAGGGAAACGGGCGTAACTTTGCTATTACCACTCTGGTTCACTTTGGAATTTAGAATAACTCCTCTTTTTTTTTTCTTTAACTAATAGTCTGTTTTATGTAAACCTCTTGGAGATTAGCAGTTGATTTCAAAGATCATCCTCTGTAAAGTCTCTTGATCATATTTTTTGGTTCCTGTGACTCGTAGGTGTAATCTTGTATCCCTGGGATAGTCATGACATGTTTGCCTAATTCCCCCCCGATAGCTAATCTCACTTCTGTACCTTAAAAAAATATTAAAATGTCTTTAAAGCAGCACTGGTAAAAAGGCAACTTTTACAGCCAATCTTCAGCTCCAATCGCCCCTGCTGGGGAAGTCATAATGATGAATTTGTGACATAATTTCTGTGGCAACACGCTGGGATTTCATAAATGGGAATGGTGATTATAGAGCAGGATCAGGTGAACCTGGATTGTGATGGAAAAAGCCCTGATTCAAATGCAAATTGTTCAATAATGGCATAGGGGATACCAGAAATTACTGGCAATTTATTTTATTTGGGTTAAGCGCCTCATTCAGTCTTCTCCAGTTGGAAAGTCACTCTTTTAAGGACGTGAGCAAAAGAAGTGGCTGGAAAACATATCTTTCTTCTCTCAGGAGAACAAAATTGTCCTAATTTAATAATAATTAATCACTTAGTGTAATTAATGATGTTCTGTATTTCTATGATACCGCCTGTTCAAGACTCTCCAAGAGCTTCACAAACCCTAATTGATTCTACCTTACCGCTCCTTGTAGCAGGACCACATAATTTACCTCATTTTCTGGAGACGAGAGGTGTGTGAGCCAGGCAAATCATTTTAACCAGGTTAAATTATTTGCCCAAGCTCAGACAAGAAGCTGAAGTCAGGACAGATCTACATTTCAAAGATCAGTCTCTACCCAGTTGAGTTTTGGCCATGGGACAGCGTGTGCAGCTATTGCCCAGCCACATGAATGGTGGCCACCCAGTTGCAGCCTCAGAATAAACCTGGCAGCTTTCTGGTCTCCTGCAGGTGGAGGTGGGAACAGGAGCGAGCCCCGTGGACATGCAGTGGTGGTGAAACCAACAGAATTGGCTTTTTTTGTGGTAGTTCTCACTGAGATTGGATGCAGGTTGGTTTGGTTTGGGGTTTTTGTTTTCCTTTTTTTTTTTTTTTTTTTCCCTCCAGATCACTTGGAATTTAAACTGTTTAGCTGAGGATTAAGCTAATTGCTTCTGTAGAATGCTGTTCCCACACCATCTAGTGTACATCTGTTAACTGGGGAGGGATAACTGAACCAGTTGCCAGATGGTCTCTTGGATTTGGGTGGCCAGGAGCCAAGGAGCTGCCAGTTGGTGGTTTGTGGGGTTCTAGCAAAGAAGTCACGCTAGGTGCACATTCCCCTTGGTTACTCTTCTCTGCCTTAATGAAGATACTGCCTAATGCAATAAAGCAGCCGTTAGCCCCCTCCTGGCATTCCCCCCTCCCCAAAAGGCATGAGTTTCTAAGTCTGATTTGTCTGACTGAAGCAGGCTTTTCCAGGAGCTCGGGTTCTCTGCACGCTATGTGTGCAAAGGCACTTTCCCAAGTGCACGAGTTACTCAATCCCATGCCTGCCAGCTGCCTCTTGCCAGGCTGTAGTGGAAAGATGCTGTTGCAACAAATTTCTCTCTGGAAGTGGTTTATGTGTGTGTTTTTTTTTGTTGTTTTTTTTTTTTTTTACCTTTGTAGTTAGCACCTCAAACTTCATTGAGTAACATGTCATTAATTCATTTTTGGTCATTTCAAACTGTACTGTTTTAAAAACTTCAACCTGGGGGTTAAAGGCTGTGTTTTCTATTCAAAAAACATATAATATTTACCTGTGCTTGGAGGAGGGCATGACTCTGCTCTGCTGGAAAGAAGTGTTGTGTCAAGCTCTGAAGAGACTGTCTATAGGTGCCCTTGACCAAAACCCAGAACATCTCTCCCAGTACTGGACCAGAGCTTGGGAATCTGAGGTGATAACTAGTGATGTGTTTTGCATGGGACAGCTGCTAGTGGACAGCTGTGGCATCCACAACTCAACCTAGGCATGGACCTTGCTCTGTTTCTGACCATGCAGTGCTGGACAGGGATGGGAATTGCTTCTGGTGTGTGGTGGAGTCACTGTCAGGTGTAGGACAGCCAGTCTGGCATGGCTGGGAGTGGGAAGGGCCAGCTCTTGCTGCAGGTACAGTACAGAGGAGGCAGAGAGCAGTACCTGAGCTGGTGGCCAGCTTGGGCTGTGTTGCTTCTTAGACTTGTGGTGGTGAGGTCTCCTTTTCAGGGTGTCTTTGATGGCTATGAAAAGCCAAAGCTGCCTGCTGGGGTAGGAAAGGACAGAGCTGGGAGCAAATCCAGTTTTACAGGAATGTTTTCTTTTTGACAGAGAGTGTATTTACTGAGAAATATTAGGCTTATGTGACTTTGAATGCTGCAGGGTAAATACCCAGCTGGATCCCCTGCAGTTTAAGTACTTCCTAAGCCATGATGCCATTACTTTCCTGCCTGGCCTGGAGCTGGCAAGCAGTGATGTGCAATGTGTCTGTCCAGGTGAAGCACTGCTCAGTAATATTACTTCTTCTACTTGAGGAGATGCAACTCTTTCCTCCTTCCCCTGCCTTGGTGGCCCCACTGGCTCGAGTGTTGCAGCTCTTGCAGAACTTTCCTTGGAGGCATGTCACAGCAACAGCATGAGGGAAATGCAAAGGAGGGGGACATATATGGCTTCACCATTAAAAAAAAGAACTTTGGCAGCTGAAAATTCAGTGTTTGGTTTACTGTCAGAAAGGTGGTGGACATGCACAAGTCCCAACCAATCCCGTTTGTCTGGGGGAAGTCAAGTCAGGAAAGGTTTCATCTCCATTCTGGAAATAAGATGGAGTACCAGCACCTCCAAACCCCTTGGTGGCTGAGTCAGGCCCTGAGGCTGCACCCCCTACCACACTGGCTGGGCAGCTCCTGCACCCTCAACCAGCAGCAGGCCCTTGCTTTCCTGGCCTCGTGAGATGAAGCTCAGCTTGATGAGGACATTGGAGTGTTAGGCTTTGGGGGATGACTTGCCAGATTGCAGGAGCCTGTGCTTGTAGGCTTTTTGGGCTTTCCCTCTTGGCCTGGGCATCAGTGACACCCTCTCACACTTGTGGCAGGCACCAGAGGCTTTCTCTGATGGCAGAGCAGCGCAGAGGGAGGGGATGATTGCACTTCTGCATCACCCAAAGGATGTCTGAGCCTTCTTCCATTCGTTTCTGGGAATATTTTTTCATCTTAATTGTTCAAAAGTACTTTATGTAGTCAATGAATACTAACTTAGTACATTTTTCTGCTGTGCAATGCAAAAGAAACAGCAAAGGCTTCTGCCATATCCTGTGCACTTGTCTGCCCAGGGCAGACTGAACCATTTGGCTCCATTAATGAGAGTGTGAAATGCACTGCCTCATGACTACTGTTGCTTTGAGAAGTGTATGATTGTTTTCGTTAAAAGGAGGAGTTTGGCAAGGGGCAGCAATGGTGTGTGCCTCCAGGGCTGGTCTCTCAGACCTTGTAAACTTCCCCAGGGTGGGTTGTGCTGGTGAGCAAATGTCCTGGCATTGTAAAGCGATGGGTGTTTCTAGATGTGGTCCGTGCTGAAGGGGAGATCTGAGACTGTCTGCAGGGAGCCTGGAGCTGCTGTGGCCATGGGAAAATCAGAGCCCTTTGGTCTGTGCCATAAGAGATACTTGGTCGTTAGGCCCAACTTTTGGTGGGGCAATACCCATGTGAGTGCTTTCTACAGAGGTGGCATCACTTGGTAAATGTTTGCACAGCTCCTGGTGGAAGCAGGGCTGGGATCTGTCAGGCACCCCATGTAGGCACAGGAAACAGCCCCTGCATGGCTTTCTCCGGGCTCGCCGTCGTGCTCCTGGCTGTGCTTCTCATGCAGCACATGAGCACGGGTCAGGCAGGAGCTCCCCTGGGCAGGGGCTGCGTGTGGTGAGAGCAGCACACAGCTATATACGGAGATGTCTGTGCTGCTGCTCAAACCCAAATGTTCCTCTGGAGGAACGTTGCGTTCTCTGCCAAAGGCCTATTCCCTGGAGGAATGACACCCCATGCTAGCAGCAGGCAGCTGCCTGGGCTGTTGTCCTGCCAGGCCCCAGGAGATCTGGGGCACCTGTGCCTTTATCTTTTGCTCCAACTTTAGAATTAAAAGCCTTTTAGAAAGATATGCCTGAACACTTGGGGTTGAGCAGGACCAGGGCAGGAGCAGAGTGGTCTCTCATGGATATTTGTTATTGCGTGAAGATATTCCTGCTCCTTTCAAGCTCCTTCATCTGCCCCAGCCCCAGGAGTCCCATGAAGCTGGCTTATAGATGAAACTACCAGCATTGTCTGTGTGTTGCAGGCTTTTCTCTCCAGCAGCCAGTGCTGGATCTGTCCCTGGACCTCTTGTCAAGTCATGGTTTATGCAAGCAGGGATGTAGCTTGATGGCGAGGAAGTCAAGAAAGAGACATTTCTGTTCCTGGCAGTGGCTGCTGGTGGTTGGGGATGCCATGATATCCTGTTTGCAAAGTCTGAGGTTTCATGGGCTGTTTTGCTGTGCAGGAAGCAGAGGGGTCCCACAGAAAAAGTAAATAGTGGTGGGGACTGGAGACAGCCGAGTCACCAGGGATGGGATGACTCCTGCAGCTGCTCGGGCTGGAGGCAGGCAGGGGAGCCCTGTTTGGGATGGACTTTTTAGACTTCAAAGTGAGGAAGGGTGTTGGGTGGGTGAGGAATGGTGTGAGGGACAAATGATTTGAGTTGCTTTTCTTTCTCCACTGGCTGTGAATCTCTGGCAATGGCTTGGGGGCTGGCCTGCAGCAGCAGTTGCCAGATCATACCCATTGCTTCATGGTGGCTCTCTCTGGACTGTGCTGTGTCAGACAGGTTGCAGCCCTCCTGCTGAGCCCAACATTCAAGTCAAGATACATGGGTGTACAAACTCCACCACACTCCCTGGCTTTCCCAAGAGGGAGGAAGTGCACCTCTGTCCTTGGAAGGCACCTCTGAGGAATAGGGGATGTAATGTAAAGCAAGCCTTTATGGCTGTTTTTGAGGATGAAACAAACAGATAAAGGTAAACTGAGATGGCGAGAAGGTGCACATATGGAAAAAAGCTCCTTTATTGAAATTACTGGCACACAAATCCGGCAAAGCCTTGTGGGTTGGGTCTAAGAAGCTTACCAAAATCAGCACCTAATCAGCATCATCCCTCCTTGCCCGGGCTATGGGGGAAACTGACCTTCAGAGACCTGGGTCCAAGATGATCATGACAATCCTGAGACTGTGATAGCACGCGAGGGCCCTGGGCTCCACAGGGCTGTGGTGTGGGGCAGAAGAGTAAAGGAAATGGTCAAGGGCAGAGGATAAACCTCAGCTCCTCAGAGTCCCGATTTCCAAAGGCAATGCTGAGCTGCAGGGCTCAGTGAGGGTTATTTGGAAGTGACTGATGGTGGAATGTTGGCTTTGCTTTCTATACCCTGCTGTTGCATTTTGAGGAGGGCCACTTTTTTTTTCACCTGGTTTAGAAGCTCAGGTTTATTGTAGGCCTTGAGCAAAGAGGATCCTTGGAGGCTGCAAAAGCCTTGGGCAGCTTGTAAGCACCAGCCTGGCTCTAGGACAGCGTGTGGCTCTCCAGGGAGCCATCCTGCTGTGCAGAGCTGCGTCACTCCTTCGCACATCCAGGCTGTTAACGTGCAAGGAAATTTGGGAGAGCATCATTCAAAACTCTATGTCATCTATATAACGGCCCTCCTTCCTCTGAGCTCATTGAGAACGTGTCTGGGGGTCGTATGAGAAATGAAGCATGATCAGAGTTAGCCTGAGGGAAGCTCCCTTTTACGTGCATTTGTCTCTGTCCAAAAAAGAGGTCTCCAATGTGTGCATGTGCAGCAGAAACTGGTCTGGGCAAAGAACGCGCCCTCAAAGCAGTTCCAGCTCTGCCTTGGGGATGTGCCTTGCGTTTAGCTGAACACGGTCCAATGTGCTCTGCATGTTAGATTATGGCTGCATGAGCACGTTCCAGTGTGAGACTAGTATTAGTAGGCACTTGTGCTTCAATTTATGCTAAAAGCCAACAGATGGGGAAAGTAAATGCCAGGAAACCAGGCCCCGATCAGGTGGTTTGAGCTGTGCTCATACTGTATTTAGACAATAGACTGTATTGCATATTTGGAGGCTGATCTTGTGAAAATGAAACCCTGCTGGTGCTAACCCACAGAGGCTTTGCACACTGGGAAAATGGCCAAATTCCTCTGGAAAATGGTGAACCTCCAGCTGGGGGAATTAATGAAAATTCACTTTTGCCAAAAAGCAGAATTTCATCTTTTTGCATGACAGGGATTGGCTGTCGTTGGTGGAGATTCCGTCTCTCCTGCCACCCCATCTCGTGCGCATGCAGGAGGAAACGTGGCAGTCTGATAACCCAAACTGCTGCAGGGAGCACGAGTGGTTTGTATCTGCTCAGGCTGAGGCCAGAAGTCAGGGCTTTGAGTTGCATTGGGAATAGGTAGGCTTTATGCTCAGAAACCCTTTCCAGATGCAAGGAGTGGCCAGGGATGAGATTTCCCAGGGCATCTGTGGCACTGGATGGTTTGAGAACAACATGGCAGGTACTTTTGCAGATATGTGGGCTTATACAATCTGTCTTGAAGTAGGGGAGCAGACTAGGGCATCTCTTCTAGCTCCATTTGCCATGAAATGTGAACTGCTCCTCAGGCTAGCTATTAGGCAACTTGGGCTCAGCTGCTGGAGGTGGTGGCTTATCCTTATCCTGGAGTTTCCTTGTTCTCTGGAAAGCTTTGGAGTGGTTTGACTGTTTATTGGTTGAACCTGGCTTCACTAAGATGCTTCCCTAACTCTTACTCTCCACCCAAGGGGAGGCTAATCTTTTGCTCTTTGTACTGGCTGAGTAAGTGAGCTCCTAAAAATCCCCTGTTTTGTCCTGTCCCCTTGCCCAGGCTGACTCCTGAGGAGACCAAATTCACAAGGACTACCTGTGTTAAGTCAAGGTCTCTAGAGGGCAACAGCTCCTCAGTCTTCCATGTGTCAAGATTTGCAGAGAATTTTGACCTAAATAACTTTCCTAGACTAATTTTATCAAGATTTCCTCTCTGATTTCCAATACCTGCCTTCTGAGGTGGATGCACAGTTCCCCTCCATTAGCTCAGCTCCTTCCCTTCCCTGGCACACACTTCAGGATCTCTGGTGGTAGCACAGGTGAGATAACCCAGCGTTTCAGGTGGACACCAATCCAGCCAGTATTTTAAAGTGCAGTAAAAAGCATTTCAAGGTTTTTGCTCTTCTGGCAGAGCTATCTGCCTGTTTGAGCAGAAAAACCCGATCCAAGTGCTCTTGTAAGGCCTCATGCTATTTTCTTCAGTAGCTCAGTGTTTAAGTTCCTTGATAGTATCTCTTAGCCAAACTGTTTGATAATCACAACTGGAGCAAGGGAGAAGGCCAGTTTATCTTCAAATGCAATAGTGATATGTGGAAGAAAAATAACTGGGCATGTTGCTGTGCTGCATCTTGCCTGTGTCTAAGGAGAAGGGGCAGCAGAATGGCCTGGAGGATGGGTGCTGCTGTAGTCGAGAGAAGAGTGGCTTTCCTCTTGAAACCAGCCTTTGACCATGCCACTGGACTGTAGCCTGGGGAAAAGGATGAAATTCAGGATTTTTTCATTTCTATTGTGAAGTGGAACAAAATGATCTGGGACCCCTGTTCACCTGCCTATCTTGGAGGACTTACAATGGGTTGCTTTTAGGGAAATCTGCCTGACTTTAAAGGAAAATATATATTTGGGCCTCGACTCTTAACTTTCTTGAACAATATTGCTGTGTTCCCTGAAAAATAACCTACAAAAGGGTTTCCTTGTTTAGGGAAAGGCATGTCACAGTGCTGTTGTAGCCAGGGATATGTGAATTCATTGCTTCTAGTGTGGGGTATGTATCCATCACCCACACCTTGCATGTCTCCAGCAAGTGAGTTTGTCCAGCTATAGGGTTTTTGCTCACTTTCATGGAAATTTGTGTGCTTATCTTAAAAGCCAAAGGCTGGGAACTTCTGTCAAGTTATAGAGAGGGTTTTTTACATGGAGAAACGGAGAGTGGCTGCAATGCTTTTGGAGGGTCAGGGTGGACAGGTGGGATCTCCCTTCATTTTGTCCCTCTGTATGGAAGAAGCTTCCCTGCTGCTGGCTAGGTGGCCTGAGTGGATGGACAGCACCTTGCCCTGAGGCTCCCTCACAGCTCCCTGGCCACCCAGAGCTTTGGGGCATGAGCCCAGCAGCAGCCCTGGCTCCTGCTGCCTGCTCCCTGGCGCCCAGCACCCCTCTTACAGCTGTGTTTAACAAATATGGGCTGCAGGCAGAAATGAGAACTTATTTAACCACCCCAGAGAGATTTGGGTCGTGCTTATGACTTGAATGTTTACTTGATGAAGAGTAAATTGACACATTCCCCTGTGTCCCCACGAAGCTCTTGGGAACCACTTATGAAATGAATAGCAATTGTTCTCTGCTCAGTTAGTCATATAGAAGTGAATGCCTCATGGTGGCCATCCTCAGAATGATGGGTAATTGAGGCATTTCACTGGTGATTGCACCAGAGGGGTCTCACTTGGGTTTCTTTTGCATGGCAAAGGATGAGGAAAAGATACAATGACCTGTGGAGTTGTCCTGGGCCTCTGGAGAGGAAGGGGCCAGTTGCTATATGGGATGTTATTGAGCCCAGCACGGTGCTCTGGAGACATATTGAGCTTATTAGAAGGGCGTGTTGACTCTGGGACTTCAATCTGACTGCGTGGCAAAACAGTTTAGGCCAACGAATATGTGATAATGTTTTTTATAAATGTGATAATTAGATAAAAGAAGGGGGAGTTGGAGTTTAAACTCGAAGACACTAATTAAATTCACATTGACAAATCAACATATTGGTCTCATATGGATTAAAGCAGCCCTGAAATGCTTCCTTTGTTTAGATTATACTAATTAAATTCACACTTTTTGCCAATCCACAACAGTTACCTTGAATTGCAGGAGGCTGAAACTGAACCCTAAAATGTCCATGCTGAAGCTGGAGCGTTTTTTTGCCAGGCAAACAACTAGGAATCTTAAGAACTGTTGGGGGCTAACATTTGTGCAATGCTTCTGCCTTCGCAACCAAAGGCTGTCAGAATGATGCATGCTTTCACTTAAACGCTGAGTGCTTAACTGCAGCTTTAAATTATGCTCAGTGATGAGGTAATAAAGTATTTCAGTAAATATGTCTCGGAGGAGAACTTGGGAAGGCAAAAAAAAAAAAAAACAAACCCACCCCACATCTATTCCCAGTAGCCAGTATGTTCAGGTCAGTATTTAAAAACCATAGGTCACACGTCAGAGAATTACAGCCTGCTCCTGGCAATATTTTTGGAAGTTAGGACTTCATAAATCTACTCAGCACAGGGTTGCCCCACAGCAGCTGCCACCGAGCAAAAGGCAGCAGCTTCTTTCTTTTTTTTTTTAACAATTAAAATTAAGCTAATGTTTGTGTTCAGCAGTGAATTTCTATTGGGTTAAAAAAAACCCCAACTCTCAGCTCATTGATGTGCATGTCACTCAGAAATGGGGGAAGTGGTGGCAAACTGGGAGTACCCTGTGTTGAGCCGCTGGCAACCCTGTCCCTGCAAAGCAGGTAGAGGCTTGGGGAAGATGCTTTTGAGGGTTGCAGGCTGTCTTTCTACATCCTCCAGCTGGAGAGAAGCATGGCAGGGCTGTGGTCTGTGCTGTACAGTCCAGACAAAGAGCATTTTTCCTCTTTAAGGGCAAAAATCCCAGCTCAAGGCTCTGAAGCCTTAGGTGTGAGGCAATAATTCTGAGTCATCACCAGCTAGTCATTAGTGAATATTCTATTTTCTGTCAGTAAACACAATTTAGGCACTTAGCAGTTAAGCTTCTTAAGATTCATAGCTGATGAGGGAGCAATTAGGACAGGATTTTAATGGATACACACAAA
Source organism: Urocolius indicus (assembly GCA_013401255.1). Classification (NCBI taxonomy): domain Eukaryota; kingdom Metazoa; phylum Chordata; class Aves; order Coliiformes; family Coliidae; genus Urocolius; species Urocolius indicus. The sequence continues at coordinate 628,897 of WBNH01012777.1, read as the reverse complement.
CTGGGGGTTCCTGCTGGGGAAAAGAAGAGGTTCGAGGTCTGTGGAGGAAAGTGTTCAGACACATGGCAGTAAAATGCACTTCAAGGAGAACTTGTTACTTTGGGGCTAATGATGCTAACCTTTGCCACGTTATCTGTTTAAAATCTGGCTGTCAAGCAGGCAGCTGGCCCTGCAGCTGTCTGAGTTGGGGGATGTGTTTCTACTGCAATCAGTGCCACACTATCACAATAATTTACTATATTTCCTTGGTTAAAGGAATATTTCTTGTCTGTGTTTCTCCCAGGGCTGATAGTTACAGAGTTTGATCACCAATACAGGGAGAGATTTGGGGCTTTAGTTCAATACAGGCTGCACTTTAAACTGAAGTGTTTGCAGCTGCATGTGGAAGGTGAGACTGTGTGGGACAGTGGAGTCCGACACACAGCAGCCAGGATTCCTTGTCATTTTCAACCTCCTTTACAGATATTAATTTATAGAATCACAGAGTGGTCAGAGTTGGAAGGAACCTCTAGAGATTATCCAGCCTTAAAGCAGGTTTCCCTTGAGCAGGGGGCACAGGAACATGTCCAGGTAGGTTTGCAAACCTCTCGAGAAGGAGCCTCCACACCCTCCCTGGGCAGCCTGTGCCAGGACTCCCTCACCTCATCAGTATATTAGTTTTTTTCCTTGTGTGTTTTAGTGGAACTTTTTATGTTCCAGCTTATGTCCATAACCCCTCGTCCTGTCACTGGACAGTACAGAAAAAAGTGTTGCCCCATCCTGCTCGCACCCACCCTTCAGGTACTGATAAGTGTTAGTGGGGTCCCCCCTTAGTCTTCTCCAGACTAAACAGCCCCAGTTCCCACAGCCTTTCCTTATAAGAAAGATGTTCCTGTCTCCTGAGCATCTTGATGGCCCTGTGCTGGACTCTCTCTAGAAGTTCCCTGCAATTAATTATTCCTGTTCCCTGCAATTAATTAATCTGATCACCAGATATGTTGAGGAGCAGTTGGCAGCTGCTGCACGTGCAAGGTGAGGGCCAGCAGCAGCAAGGGCTGGTGGCTGGACAATATCTGATAGCAGAACCTCATTTTAGGGAGAAACAGTGGTTTGTTGCAGTACAGGGCTTCTGTCACTGATCTTGGCCCCAGGGGGATTTCCAGGCTGCTCCTGCCCTGCTTGTGCTGGGGCAGAGGCTCAGGCTGGCAGGGAGCCCGGCAGGGATGTGGCACAGAGCGTCACAGAACCCACACACAGAACTAGTAGGGGGGGTGAAAGTTTCTGTGGGAGCACCTAAAGCTCCTTAAAGCCTCTGGCTTTGTCTCAGCGCCCAGCGGGGGTGGCTGCTGCTGAGGCTGCAGTTCTTGCTCGGCTCTGCTGGTGACAGTGTCGTCTGAGTAAAAACTCACAGCGGCTCTGGAGAGGGTGGCAAAGTGCTGAGTGCGGCTGTCCCAGCCGTGCTGAGATGCGGGGCTGCAGCTGCACCCCTGGGACACTGCCTGTGGGCAGGCAAGGCCTGGGTTGTGGGGTAGGAGAAGAGCTTGAGTTGGGATGGGAGGAGGAAGAATAAATTGTGCGAGGCTCAGATACCTTTAGCCAACTATCCAGGTGCCAGACTTGCTCAAGCTAGCCAAAGCTTACACTAACACTGCTGCAACTGGCTTAAGAATGCCTGTCGCCTTGGTCCTTAGCAGGGAGGTCCCCACGAAGCTGGATTGGTTCAGACCTCTGACTGCAGGGATTTGTGTGGGGTGCACCAAACAGCCACACTCAGATGGACATGTGGGAACTGGAGGTGGCAACTGGCCAAGGCAGCTGCAGACCTGCAGCCATCCCAACTCTGCACAGCACAAACACATTGGACTTTTCTGTTGTGCCAGGATTGGAGTGATGCGCTGAAACACACTAAAACCCCCTCAGGATTGCTGAAGGGGGAACACTGCCGTGAGCAAGTGCTGCCCTGCTGCATGCAAGCCCCAAATTTATTGTCAAAGTTTCATAATATCTGTTTTTGCTTTTACACCCTGCTGACCTTCAGGCTTTGCCTGTTTTCCACTCTCACGCTGCTGCTTCTCACACTCTTCTCACACTCCAGGCATTCTCTGACATTACCTCATTCACCAGCAACCAGTCTCATACTCTGAAGGTTGGTTTACATTTTTTTCCAATTACCAGTTCTTTATTCTCACATTTTGTATCTCAGCCCTGTACAAAGCAAGGTGCGTGGATGAGTCTTCAGCACCATGCCCACATACCTCAGCTGTGTCCTTGAAGTGTTCCAGGCCAGGCTGGATGGGGCTTTGAGCAACCTGGTCTGATGGAAAGTGTTCCTCCTCGTGGTAGTGAAACTAGATAATCTTTAAGGTCTCTTCTAACCCAAACCATTCCATTCGATGAGGATTCTCTGTGTAATTGCATCTTGCAGAGGTTTTATCAACTGCCATGTTGCCAGTCCATATGAAACAGTCTGCTACAGGAGAAACGAGCTGTGCTTCCAGGTCAGTGCTGAGCAGTGTCCTTGGGAGAGGAAATGCTCAGCTGTGTACAAGGTGCATCAGAAAATTGCACAATAAATGAAACCATGTGGAAACTTGAATGGGAAGGGATTAGTTGATGTTAGAAACTAAATAATTGCACACTGCCAGACTCCCTTCATGTGAGTGTAATGAGTGTGTAATTCAGGTAATGAGCAGAGACCAAGGGCCCACCCTGCCTACTGGTGGGCTGCAAGAGCGGAGAGGTCCTGGGGTCTCATCTGACCCTGGTGTAATTCAGATCGTTGATGTCACCCGCTGCTTCCAGTCCTGTGGAAAATGAGCCACTCTGAATTGTAACCTGCCCCGTCCCATGGCAAGTGCCCCCTCCTGCTGATAACCCTCTCATTTTAAAAATAAAGAGCACCCCCTTTGATGTTTGATGGGAGGACGAGGGGCCTTGTTGTACCTCCAACCTCAGCTCGCAGCTTGTGGGGACCTGGCACCTATGATGTCCCCTGGCTCTGTGGGCGCCAGGGATGCCACTTCCTGCACAAATCCCTGATGGTGGAGAGGGGGTGACGTGCTTGCTTGCACGTCTGGGGCTTTTTAGCTGCAATGTGGCTCTAAAGATAAGTTTTTTTGCTCCCTAAAGGAGCCCGGCAGGTATCTCAGATGTCTTTTGGGGGGACACAGCAACTCTATTTTTTTGGCTTCTTGCAATCTCCCAATCCCAAAGCTGTCCTTTCTTTTTCAGAACAAGCTATTTTCCAGGGGGAAAAAAAAAAAAAAAGAGACCAACAGAATAATTTGCTTAAGACTCAGATTCACAGCAGCAAGTAAGATATAATTGCACCCTTTGATCTTCAAAGATCTCATCCAGTGTCTGCTGAAGTCAGTGAAAGCCACTCTGTTCGACTTCAATGAACATTTATAATATACAACTTGGAAATATCCTTCCATTTTATCTATACATGTCTGCTGCCTCTCTGGTGAAAATAAACTTCAGTGTGTAAGTTTGGGCGTTTTAACATAATTTTATGTGGCATGAAAGTGTTTCATATTTGAAGATGAAAGGAATAAAATTTGTTTGCCCAAAAACCCCACAACTGCTATTAAAGAAGCGTGTGGCATCAAGCCCAGATCACCTAATAGGAGCTTATCCAACACTCGTAGCTGCATCAGCATCACCGAAACAAGTGCTCAGTTGCTAATGAGCTGCCAGCCAAGCAGCAAGGCTGCCATCTGAAAACTGTTCTGCTCCTTGGCATCTGCCTGTAAAAGAGATGTGTGATATATAAACCCAGAAAATTATCTTCATTATGTCAGATTAATTCTGCACAGAGTCCAGCGTTTCAGCCTCCTGTAAAACTGGAACTATCTCTATGTAAATGCACTAAATAATTATGTGAGATTTGCCGCTCCGGGGGGGCTTGGTGTTTTCCATCCTCATCTCCATCCCTATATACATCCTCAGCAGCAAATGTTACAGGCTAGGCTGGAGGGGAAGGTTTTAGCAGCATGAGGAATTTGTAATAGAAATCAAATATTAGTACAAGCAAGATGATATCTCGCCCAAATGAGATTTGATTACATTATTAATCTTGATAGTTATACATGATTTTGTGCGCGTGTGGTTTGAATATTGGATTAAAGAGCCGGGAGATGAGGCACTTGGTTTCTTGGAAAATCTGGGCAAAAAGGTGGATCTACCACTGAGCAAAATTTCCATGGGCTCTGGGATCAGTTTGCAGCTTTTATCCTGTTTGGATACTGGCACAGGCCTTTCCCTGCAGGAATCCCAGGCTAGAGCCGCCCATCCTACCAGTCCCATGCAGTGAAGCAGTTCTGTGAGTGCTCAAGCACCCTGGCCATCAAGGGCAGATAAGTCCTTTTAGACTGAAGTGTATACTCATGCTTTTGACAAAGAGGAATGGTTTGGATGATACACTAATGATTACCAGCATTGTGGCCTTGTTACATTTCCTTCAGACATGTCATGGTCTAACACAGCATCTCCTGCTGCGCACAGCCATAACCCTGGTACCTCATCCCTCATCTCCTCTTCATCCCAGCCTAGCTTCTGTCTCATCTTTTTATTTCCCCTATTATTATTGCTTTGTATAGCTCTGTACACCCCTCTCCATGACATTTTTGGTCAAGGGGAGAACCAGACCATGATCCTGCTCTTGGGCTGATGCACCCGCTAGGGTGGCTGTTGAGGGAATATGTTCTTGTCAACACTAAGCTCTGTAAACTCAGCCAGGCAGTGAAAACAAGAGCATCTTTGTTTAGCCTGGAGAACACTGAGGGCAGACCTTATCAACATACCTAAAGTGTCTATGTTGAGAGGATGGGGCCAGTCTTTTTTCTGTGGTTTCCAGTGACAGGACAAGGGGTAACAGGCATAAGCTGGAACACAAGAAGTTCCACTGGAACATGAGGAAAAACTTCTTTGCTGTTCAGGCAAGGGAGCCCTGGCCCAGGTTGATCAGGGAGAGTGTGGAGGCTCCTTCTCTGGACATGTTCCTGTGCCCTGAAATCGAGTGGAACCTACTTGAGCAGGAGATTGGACTGGGAGATCTCTGGAGGTTCTTTTGAACTCCGCCCTTCTGCAATTCTGTGATTCTCTGTGATCTCCAGCAGCTGAGAGGGCTGCAAATATCTATTAATGATCTGTCAAAACTAGATCCCAGACTTTTCGAAGACCAAATATCTCACACTGGAAGTGTTCCACATAAAAAAAAAAAAGAAGAAACGTTTTTATTCCCTGTAATTTCATATGGATCAGCTGTAGTGTGTGGAGGGAGTTCTCAGTGTTTGGTCCTTATAGTCACTTTTCAGTGGGATTGCTCTAGTAGTCCCACTTGCTTTTTGAAGGCTGCTTGTAGTGCGTGAGGTTCAGCAAAGCAGAATGTTGCAAGAAAAGAGAACTTCTGTAAAAATCATTGAAACCTCATTTTGCAAGCTGATTTGTGTTGTTACTCCTTGAGTCCCCTAGAGTCTGTTAGGAGTCTGGTATGAATGGAGAAAAAGTCCCTAGAGAGTCTTTGAAAAGCTAAATGCATGCCTGTGTTCAGTGTGTATGAGTACAGTGAGACAGAGCAGAACCATACAACTATAGAATGATTTGGGCTGAAAGAGACCTTGCAAATGTCATCTAGTCCAATCCCCCTGCAATGAGCAGAGACATCTTCCATTAGATCAGGTTGCTNTTTCAGTGGGATTGCTCTAGTAGTCCCACTTGCTTTTTGAAGGCTGCTTGTAGTGCGTGAGGTTCAGCAAAGCAGAATGTTGCAAGAAAAGAGAACTTCTGTAAAAATCATTGAAACCTCATTTTGCAAGCTGATTTGTGTTGTTACTCCTTGAGTCCCCTAGAGTCTGTTAGGAGTCTGGTATGAATGGAGAAAAAGTCCCTAGAGAGTCTTTGAAAAGCTAAATGCATGCCTGTGTTCAGTGTGTATGAGTACAGTGAGACAGAGCAGAACCATACAACTATAGAATGATTTGGGCTGAAAGAGACCTTGCAAATGTCATCTAGTCCAATCCCCCTGCAATGAGCAGAGACATCTTCCATTAGATCAGGTTGCTCAGAGCCCCATCCAACCTGACCTCGAGTGTTTCTGGGGACTGGGGCATCTCTGTCACTCTGGACAACCTGTGCCAGGGTTTCACCACACTCAGTCTGCCATTGAAATTGGAATGACTGACGCTTCTGAAAAGACTGAGGGATTGGACCATGCAGAGGGAATGAGGAGTCTTACTCATTGTAATCACCTTTGTATTTTGCCACTTGGGTACTAGCTAACTGTTGATTTTGTTGTAGAAATGGTATTTAGACAAGTTCAGGGCTGCAGGGGGCTTGAAGTCCTCCTGCTCCACGTTTGCCATCTGTTTCGGGCAGGCCTCAGTCCCTTTCCCATGGAGGTGGCAGCATCCCTCCCCGGGGCCACCACAGGGGGAGGGCAGCCTTTGCTTTTCCCCTGCATGTCTGGCGATTCAAAGGCTGCTGATCTCCTCGTTGCTGCTCACAAATCAGTAGGTGACACAGATGTGCCACAGATCTGGTTGTGTTGCAAAGCAAGCGGCGGTTTCGTTAAGCCAGGATTTGGACAGCTCGAGGTTATCCAGCCAAAGCATGGGATGCCCAGTGAGGTGCCATTTGCAAGACCTGGATTATTTTTTTGGGAATTTGAGAACAAGGTAAGCCCCTTGCGAGCTGGCACACGCAGCCCAAAGATATTGACCCCTCTTGTGCGGTGGCTGGTGCCAGACCGAGCCACCCCACGCGTGTCTGTGAGGCCCCTGGGAAACATTTCAGGTCCTCAGAGGGAGGTTTTTTTTTGTTCTGAATTCCAAAAAAAAAAACCCTCTGGAGAAAAAGTGTTTGGTCTTTCATAGCCTGATGCAAACGTGTTGTGCATCTCAGTTTGAGGTTTCTCAGGTGAGTTGCAGCTCCCAGTGAAGCGGTGCCGACTTCCAACCTCAGTGCCAGTCAACTTAACTAAGATTAACTCGTTTCATTGAAGTTTGCAGTTCATAAGATCTTAAATTCTTGTCCCATTAGCTGCTTTGACCTCTGGGGCCATTCAAAACAATTCTGGGGGTGTGAGGATGTGTGTGTGTGGTGGGTTTTTAAAAATTTAATAATTGCTGTAAGAGTTTAAGAGATTGAGGTACAAGAGCAGCCAAGCATGAGGCTGAGCTGCTCCTCGGCAGGAGAGGCCAGACAGAGTCCCGGGGCTGGAGGGCCAGGACGCAGGCACATTGCAGTCCCTCTGCTTCGGGATGCCCTGGGTTAGGACCCGCTCTCCTCCAGCGCCTTGTCTCCCTGACCAGATTGGGCTAAAAGTAAAAAGTAAAACAGGAGGTGAAACCCTTTACTTCTGTTTGTTAATCTTTCTTCTTCCATCTTTCTTTCTCCTTCCCCCCCCCATTCTTTCTTTCATTCTTTCTTTTTTTTTTTTTTTTTTTTTTTTTTTATTAGCAGGGCTCCTTTTTTCTCTCTCTTTTGCCTCAATAGAAAGAAAAAAAGTTTTGTCAGCACTCCTGTTTCTTTTGTTGTTTTCTTTTTCTCAGAAGTCTTTTCTGCTTTTATCCTAATCCCAGGCATGCATGAGGGAACAGTTGTGCTCTGTTGTTTGTCTGTTCTGCTAGTTTTGAACCAGTAGGGCTCCCTCTTTGTTCTCTTTATTTTCTGAACACAGAAAGGTAAAAGAGTAGGAATAGCGATTGAAACTCTTAAGAAGAGAAACCTTCGATATTTATTTAGATTTAATTCATTTTTTTGCCTTGTTGATAATAATTAAGGGATGCTGGCAAATAAAAAAAAAACCACCAAAACCCCCAAACAGGGAGGGGGAACAAAAAGAAGGAAAAGGAAAGAAACCTCTTTTCACCCCTCCAAGATCAGAGTTTTGCTACCCAGAACATTTTTAACTTGTACCCCTCAAGACGCTGCGTTTTGAAGCACGTTGCCCAATTTACCCACTCTCTCAAAGCAGACAACGATTTAACACCAGCTGAGGTTGAGATGTTTTTCCCTTGCACACGGAATTGCTGCTTTGTAGAGACAGTTTGATGATTGAAGAGCGTGTTTGAAAAGCAGCATTAGGCTGGTTTACCTGATGCGACGTCAGCCTGATGTTTCAAGTCAGCTCTGGGGTTTAAACCTTATGTTTATGACTTTAAATCCACTCTGTTGCTTCTCAGGTTTTTCAGGGGGGAATTTTACAGAACTGACGGAAAAACTTGTGCAGGCTTTATGATGCTTTTCTCAGGTATTTCTTTAAGAGTCGAGCATAGCGACCCATAAATTGCCTGAAACATTTTAACAAATTAAACCAAAACTGAGCAGGGATCCATCTGTTTCTGTTTCATCCCCGCAAAACAAACCTTTTATGATTTTGGTATCCAACATGTGCTTGTTCTCTGTTGCCATGGAGATGCTGTAGGCCCGAAATTTATCTATTTTTTTTTCCCCCCAGGCTTTTACGACGAAGTGGGGGTTTCATTGTTGGGGGGTTTAGTTTAGTTGAGGGGTTTAGTTGGTGGGTTTTGTTGGGGGTTTTATTTTGGGGTTGGATTTTTTTTCTTTGTGGGCTTTTTTTTTTTTTGAAATCCGTTTTGATTAATTTTTCCTCCACTTCAACTTCTCTCTCACTTAAACTGTTTTCCCCTTTTGTTTCCCACTTGATTTATGGCAGGTTGCTGTCATTTAAATAGATGCACATTTTGAAATTCCTTCTTTCTGTTTCAATGCAAAGGGAAAAAGAAGCAGGAGAAAAAAAAATAACCCATGCAAGTCATGCTCAAAGACTTGGTTATTGTTGCTTGTTGGATTTCTGCTCTCTGTGGTTGTCGGGCCTAATTCAAAGTAATTCAGGCTACTCAGTGGGGGCAGTGCATAGCTCCACAGGAAATTATGATAGCAAAAGTCTTCCTGTAGAGCTCTACACTTGGCACTACAAAGTGCCTCGGGCTGCAGTTACCTGAATAGGGTTGAATTAGACCAGACAACCGCATCATCCCACTTCTTAATCTATTAGAGCGATATACAAGTGGCAATTGTTGATTGCAAAAATGGGATTAAGAGGCTCTTCAAGTGAATTGATTTTCTTGTGAGAACAAAAAGAGGAAAGAGAAGGCTCGTTTGAATCACACAGCCAGAAAGTTTCGTGAATGGGTTCCACTCCAAATGTTAGAATTAAAGCAACCAGTGTTTCCCCATGGAGCATGCAGGTGAGAGGAATAAACTGCTGAAAAATAGCAAATTATGTCTGAAACTCTAAAGTTTGTGGTACTCTAGAAAAATTGTGGCTCTCCCCTGCCAGCCCTCCCTCTCTCCCCCGGTCTCCACTCCTGGCAGCAACAACAAATCCGTGTTTCAGCTGAAGACTTTGTTGCTCTTCACCAGCCTCTGCTTATTATTCTTTAATCTTTATTTTTACCGACATGTTTCACTTGTTTATTTTGCTTTAACTCGAGGAAGAAAAGGAGAGAAAAGTTGCTTTGACAACTCCTGGTCTTCCCTGAACCTTTCCTCTTATTCTTTTCCCCACTGAGATCAAAGCAGTATCATGTCTCACCCAAGGGACCTCTAAAACATGCTTCTTGCACCAGTCCCTCAGGGTTTTCACCCAGCCCTGCCAATGCTTGCATTCATTTTTTTCCCTCAGGCCTACTATTTTTGCTGCAACCAAAAGTTTTGTGTAGTGCAGTGTCATAAATCTCCCATTAAATTCAGTGCATCATCCATTAGGAAGAGCAGAGCCTGACATTCAAGCTTCACTGGGATGGGTCGTGCTGTTTATTTTTTGATGACTCTTGGTGGTGCTGGAAATCATTTTGCTGAAGGCAAGGCACTGAACATACACGAGGTGGATATCGTGCTGCAGGGGAAGGTAGTGGTGTCCTGTGCCAAGGCATACCAGAGGACAGGGCTAGCTGTTGACAGTGTGGAGAATAGAAATGACACCCAATGAGGAAAAGGAGCTGCTGAGTCAGATGGAGGGAGCCTGGTGCTAGTGTTGGTGGTGGGACTGGCTGGGAGAACGGGGAAGGTCCCTTCTCAGACACAGGGATGAGAAACCTCCCCTTGCACCATAAAAGCATGAGAGCTTGCCTCAGGAGCTGGTGCTGGGGCAGGGATGCTGGGGGTGAGCCCTTTTCAAGTAGCTTCAGAGATTCTGGGGAGGGGAAGAAGCAGCTGAACGAGACCCTCCTCTGTGTGTTGGAGAAGATGCGTCTATCTTCATCATGTCATCACCACTGTGGCTGCTTGGGGCTTTTCCTGGAGTTTGTTTGCCCTTCTGTACATTTGTTGTAGTGAGCTTGTTTTCTCATCTGGCCTCTACTCAGCAAGCAGCTTGATGAGAAACATCCTGGAGCAGAAGGGGCTGATGGAGCCATTGCTGTGAAGTGAGGGGACACAGCCACCAGTGAGGCTCTCACCCCACCGCTTCAGGAAGGGGCAGAAACAAACTGGAGTGAAAGCACTATCTTGATGCTTTACTTGACAATTCTTTGTTTTAGAAGATAGTTAGCTTCTTGCAAAGCCTTTCCTTTTGGGTAGGTGATGGTAGGAGAGGGCTGGGTTTCTACAGCACCAGAGAACCCTCTTGTAGTCACAGCACCCTCTGTGCATGTTCACAAAGAGCAAGGCAAAACATGGCTCCCGCTGAAGGCTGCACTCTGTTTCCCTGAATCCTTCACCATGAACAGCCACTTTAAGTCCCCTCCCAGGATGTTCCAGCCTTCTTGCTCAGCCCTAACACTTTTACAGAGTGTAATTTCCAAAGACACAGGACTACCCCTTATCATCTTTTTTTTTCCCTCCCGTGGAAGGATTTTTCCCTATATCTTAGCCGTGGGCTGCTGAGAGCACCCACCAGGTGCCAGCATCCGCAGGCAGCAAGACAGGCACAAATCTCCCCTTTGCAACAGCATTGCTGTCTCTAACTGTGACCCATTAATTGCTCCGTATTTAATTACCCAAGATTGCATCAGGTCCGTGCAGCATATTTGCATGCATGCTATCAATTATGTCATAATAAATGAATTTCCTTTTCAGGATTCCCTGCAGCCGATGGCCGGGCTTCTGTTCCTCCTTGACTGTTCTGACTTTGAACAGGTTTATTCAGCTGTTGTCTGCTAAGCCCTACAGAAAAGAACAATAGCTTCTGATCTGCCTTTTATGGGTTATTGGGAACTGGTGGTCCGCACTACAGCTTTGGTCAGTGATTAACCAGAGTGAAAACAAACTACACAAGGCTAAGTTGATGTTGGAGGAGGAATGAACCCACTTCATTAAGGCTTTAAGAGGAAACCTTTTCTTCTTCAATGCTTGTTCACAACTTTTCAGGTCTCTATTTAATCACGTAATTCTCTCTAAGTAGGAAGAGAAGCTTGCCTCACAGCGAGAGGTCTTTTGCCACATGACAACTTAGAAAGATAAATTATATATAAATATCTTCATGGTTTTGTGGAAAGGGAACCAAACTCAGTTTTACTGCATGCAGCTAATTTACCAGTTTCTTAGATGCCGTGAGCTTTCCAAAGTCTTGTTGCAGCAGGGGAAATCTTTGCTGCAATTGCCTTAACTTTCAGTGTGTGTGTGTGTGTGCAGGGTGAGCAAATTGTGTCTGACTTGTGCCAGACACAGGCAGCCAATGGGGGCCGAGGGCAGATGAAGAGGCAGCAATAACAGCAACCCTCTTTTACAACACCACTGAGCCAAAATGGAAGTGCTCCTTAGGATGGGGGGGGAGGGTGTGTGTTATTCCATCACCTGGCAAAATCGCACCCTCCTGTGTCCCCAGGATAAAGCGAAAGGCAAGAGCTTTGGGGTGGCTCAACTTGGTGCTGGTGGACGTGGCGAGTGAGTATGTGCGGGCTGTGAGGTCTGGCCTTCGCACGGTGCTGGCCCACGGCGCGTCGTGTTGGGGCAGCTCACGTGCTTTTGTGCACAGTAATTTATTAGTACTGTTATTATTTTTGAGCGTGGCAGTTTATTACTGTCTGGGGAGCATATGACTTCAGCCCAAAGCACAGCAGTAATAAATCAACCCGCCGACTCTTCTGGGGGCATCTGGCAGCAGCAAAGGCCGCTGTTCCCACAGGCTCTGCGCTTCCAGGGGTGCAGGCAGCAGCCTCTCCTGGCTATCAGTGTGGTGGGAAGGAACAGGGAGCTGCTTGCTGGGCACCTCTGGCATCTCTGCTGAGCTCTGGACAGCAGAGGCTCTACCCACCTGGGTACAGCAGCCTGCTTTCACTACAGTTCAATCACCCCCCTGAAAGTGTCCACTCAACACCTCAAATTCAGCATGAAGCCTAGATTTGAGTGGTCAAAATCCCCAGCTGTGGTTGTAGGGAGCACAAGGGGGTCTTCCCAAGAGCAGGACCCACCCAGCATAGAGTGAGTCCCTGCATGTACCCCAAACCCAGCAAGATTTTCCAGTGCTGCTCCCCTCTCTTGCCACCCCAGAGCTGTAGCCCTAAACACTCTTCCCATCTACCAGGACTGGACACAGCATTCCCTTCTCTACCTGCCACAAGTGATGTACATTGCTCTTCTGCACTCGTCTGTTAACCTTTGTGGGGAAAGCACAGATCATGAAGGACATTTGAGTAGGAGCAATTTCTAGTCATGACACAGAAGGGAAGCAGGAAAGCAAGCCTCTCCTGGGGCACCCTCCCCACTGCAGAAGCCATGGATAAGGTGTGGCTCTGCTCTTGGTGCAGTGGTTGCATCCAGGAAGGATGGATCCACTCGGAGTAGGACCAAAAAAACTCATCAGTCCCCTCTTGGGGAACAGTGGCTGGAGCTAAACAGGTTGGGAGATACAGAGCAAAGAGGGTAAAGCATCTGCAGAGGAGATCTCCCACTTCTTATAAAGGCAAGGAAGGTAACAAGTGGTGATTTCCTCCTTAAACTGAACAGAAAAGACACACTTTTCCCTCCAGTGATGCACTGTGAAGCGTGACTTTGCATAAAACTACCGTTTTGTTTTCTCCAGGTGTTTTGTAAATTGATTGATTTTGGGTACAAAACTGTTTAAATACTTCATTAGCTGAATTCTTTGAACTTGAATTAGAGGAACTTGTTGAAATAATTTAATGAAGTGCTTTGGTAGGAGTGGAGGGCAGAAGAGGAGGAGAGATGGAGTGCTGGGACAGGAGCAGTGTGGGTTTGCAGCAGGCCCAGTGCAGGGTTTGGCTATTAAATGACAGCACTAAGCTGTCTCAATTAATTATTAAAATGTATGTTTAAATAATACATCAAAGGAAATTGCTTAAACTGCAAACTTGAGATTTTTGGGGTAAGTTCATGTTCAGACTCCGGCTTCAAATATGGGAGGAATTCAGATTTCTAATGTAACAACATGAAATAAGGATTTCAAAAGCTTTAGCTTCTGTGTTAAAATGATGAAAAGAGAGGTAGGAAAGAGACTACTGAGTTCCTCAGAGTGTCTGTGAACAAAATAGCACCTTTTGGGGGAAACAAAAGCAACCTTTCAGAGTCCATCAAACAGTTTATGCCCCAACTGCTGCAAAAATTGGGCAGCAAAATGAGTGAGAGATCCTTTAGATGATTCCTCCAGAGGGAAGGCTAAGCTACAGATTGAACAGAGAAAACAAAAGGCAGATGTTCCTTGGAATAGAGAATGGTCGGAGTAGTGTCCATTTAGGAGTCTGCAGCTGAATGAGGAGAAGAAACTGAAGCCAAGTGAGACTTCCCACAATGTTTCATATCTGGAGAAGAGTTTTTCTTGGACATAGCAGTGTCTTATGGTATCAGCCCAGAGTGTGCCATGTACCTGGAGGAGATTTGTACATCCCTTCCCCTCATGAGGTGTTCTGTGTCACTATGCCAGGGAAGGGATGCTGCCACACTTGTAGCTCAGAGTCATGGGTTGGGAATGAGAAACTGCACCATGAGAGGCCAGTGCTGTGACCTTTCTGTGCCTTGCAGAGTGGAGAGGATTGTACCATCCCAGAGAAAATGGGCTGGTTTGGATTTACCCTAAGAGAAGGTAGCACTGGATCTACATGCTCCTGAGCATTTTTGTCTTGGCATCAGACTATGTTCAGGTTTGGTCTGGGGATCAGAAATTGTGCTGTGCTGGATATTATGTGCTGTCAGCTACCTCACCTGTGCCATGACAGTGGCAGAGATGCCTTGAGCTGGCACAGCCTTCGCTTTGGCTGGAGAAGCAGCAAGGATGGGCTTTCCCAGCCCCTCTTCCCATTATCAGGGATGGCACAGCCCAGTTTCACCCATCCTGCATAAGCCTGCTTGGACTCCTTTCTCTCTGGATGCTGCCAAACCCCAAATCCTCCTCTCACCATGTTCCCTGGAGATGGGGCTGGGTGGCAGCAACATGTCCAGGCTGGTTGTCACCATTGTTTCACTCCCATGACCGTGGGGTTTGGCTACATTGACGTCTGTCTGGTTTGACTCCAAAAATAAACCTCTACCGGGCTGAATAGAGGGGATTCCTTGGTGCAAAAGGCTGGCTTTCCCTTCACACATGAGGGGTTTGCTCCATTATGCTTTGACGTCCTGCAAAGAAGCTGCCTCGACATCAATGGCCTCTAACACGGTGACACATGTAGGGCCCGAGGGCTCCGGGAGCACATTTAAATAGGACCATTGAATCTGTCCGCCTGCGGGCACGTGACTGTCCGTGGCAGGAGCCCAGCGATCGATTGAGCTGTCAATGTGTGCCCATGGACCCAATTTTGGGCTTTCTGCCCTGTGCAAATGACTAGTCTCAGTGCATCGGTTCTGATCCAAGCCTTGGAACAATATTTGGCTGCTCAGGGAGTGACTAGGGGTACAGAACATGTCCAGTGTGTGTAATTAGTGCACCATGGCTTTCTCAAACTTATTGAAAGGGAATAATTTAAATGGCAAATTGTTTCTCTCCCTAGCTGAGTGCTGCATAAAGGAAAAAGTCTCTGTTCAGGGTTATTATTAAACCCTGAGGCTCTGGAGAAGTTGTACCCAACGGAGAGAGAAGTAGGTGGTGTTTAACCAACAGAGGAAACAGTGTTTAGCCATAAGCATGTCTCTCTAATTTCTGCTTACAGTCCTAATCACGAGCGATTCTGAGCATCAAAGGCAATTTGCTGATTCCAACACCACAGGGATTTCATCCTTTTTACCAAGGGGGCAGGAAAAGGACCTGATTTCTGAGGATGGGTTCTCCCCCAAATTGCTGCTGCTGCTCCAGACTTCTCCAACTGGAGACGGCTTTGGAGACTTGTTCCGGCACTAGAGCATGAGGGCTGTGATTAGGCACCTCTCCGTCCAGACTGCACCCACCACTGAGCTCTCCAGCAGCTGCCCAGTGCCACCATAACCTTTTCATACAGTGAGTATCTGAGCAGGCCTGGCTGGTCCAAAGGTATCTTCTCCAAACAGGAATGTGAATTTGTGTATGAAACAGCAATGATGCTGATGCTTTTTCTTGTGTGTGCTAGTGTTTGCCCATATATGAGCTGCCCATCAGCACTTTTGGAAGCACATGGATTTGATGTTCAGACAACCAGATGCATGCGCTTGATCTGTGAAACGATGCCCAAGTAGAAGCAGGCTCTGCAGGAGATGACGTTCTGACCCAGATTTCTGAAGGTCATTAGGGTGTCTATTGATATTGGCTGTTCTTTGTGGCCTCAGGGCCTCACTTTTCACCTGGAAACAGCTGGATGAAGCTCAAGTTGGACTAGGATGTTTTGCAGCAAGCAGCAGTTTGTGTCTCTGAGGAAAGCATGTACTGTGACATGATGTTGGGACATCATGACTCTCTCTGGGATGGAGAATAAAGTGTGTATGGCATTAATAGTCAATGAGGTAATGTGCAAGCTCTATTTCCTTGTGAGTAGGGGCACTTTTTATTAATAATCTGCTTTTACAGAGCCTTATTAGCAGATGTATGCCGTTTGGGAAGGCTTTGGATGATCCTTGTCTGAGAGGTAATGGGTGATACTGGGCTTCCCTCACCCTTTTGGAGAGCCTTGAATCTTGCTGAGATGCTGCTGAGGCTAGACCTGGAGAGTGATGCCAGGATCTGTGGGACCTCCAAAGACCCTGGCCATGGAGTCAGCATGCCAGGGAGCCTCAGGACAGAAGAGCAGGGCAGCTCTGGCAGTGCAAGTCCATGTCCAACTAGTTGCAACCCCTGCAGCAAAGTGTATGCTCCCACAGCAGCTCCCTGCTCAGTGGATGGTGGCTTTGGGCCAATTCTGTCTCTCTGCATGGCCAAGGAGAGCTGGCTTGGAGTGTCAGCACCCCAAAGATGGCCTTGTCCATGTGGTAGATACCCATCAAAAGCTACTGCCTGCACAGAGATTCATGGCTCTGATGGCGGGGACGCTGCGGGGAGACCCTGCCCAGAGCTGGATTAACTTCAAACCCAAAAAGGGGGGGTGGAGGGAATTCACTTCTGTGGTCATGCAAGGCGAGTCTCTGGCTCTGGTAACTCAGGATTAGTGCTCCACAAAGGGAGGGTGGGAGCATAATAGTGAAATGTAGACTCTCCATAGGAGGCACCCATACATCCCGGCAGTGTGGGCAGGGAAAGGAGGGGGGAGAGGCATCTGTGGCCTGGCCAAGTTTGTGGAGAGAGCCAGATCGCCCTCGCCACGGCCCAGACGCAGGTGTCAAACCCAACTAGAGAGGGTGGAAAGTGCAGCCTGAGTACCTGCAGGGAACATCCCTCCCAGCTGCATCCCAAGGGGTGCCAGGCCCTGGTACCCCATGGCATGGAGGAAAGGATTGCAAAGAGAGGACGTACGAGAGGTGGGAAAGGAAAATGTGTTTGTGTGTGTGTCAGTGTATGGGATAATGTCTACTGGGGACTGTAGTTAGCGAATGCACGGTCAAGGAAACAAGACGAGAGGTTAATGCTGCAGAGAAACTGGCACATGCCATGCGTATGTGCAGCGTGACGTAGGCTGCTCCCATGGGCACAAAGCAGGAACCCACTGCACCCTCCGTGTGGGTTACGAAAGAGGACTTGGGGAAGAGTTTAGCATGAGAGCGTATTTTCCCCCTTGTTCTCAGCATTGAATTTCATCATGAGAACACTTAAAAAGCAAACGGGGAACTTTCTCCTGCTGGATTGAACTCTGTTGCTCCTCTGCTGGTGCTCTTTGTGGGTTAAGTTTCCATCAGCCTCTGATATCAACAGGCGATGCACTATGTTCCCTAAAGAGATGCTCTGTGCTGCTAGTGGCTTGCTCTGGGAACTGGCTCCTAAAAAAATTCTCCAGCTTTCTGGAGGATGCTAAGGAGGTGAGGGCTCTCGTGTGATGGGAGCTGGCAGCTGGGATGGGAGGAAAACGCTTGCAAGTGCTGGTGATGCCTCCTCGGGTGCCTCTCTGCTCCCACTGCTTCCTCACAGCTTTCTCTGGGGACACTGAGAAACAGTGGTGGGACTCTGGGGAATTAGTTAATTGGGTTTAACTCACTTCATCTTCCATTGGGGAAAATGGCACGCACAAGAACGTATGTAATTATCTATGTAATTATAAATGTATATAAAGTCTGAAGACTTTTTGTGAGCAGGAGTCTTGGAGGGTAAATACAAGACTGAAACTCAAGAATCTTAATTTTGCCTCAAATTTTGGCTATACTGTTTCTATAGAGACCAAAAGGAAGCTTTGGCTCCCCCACTCAGCTATTAAAGTTTAGTGCATTGAAAACTGTCTTCATGCTGTGATACCCTTTCACGGAGTAGAATAGGGTCTGAGCTAATCCATGAAAGTTGTCATGCTATGAACTAGTAGTCAAGCTTTTTCCTTTCAATTGAGTCTAAAACTATACTGTACTTCACACTTGATTGGCCCTTCAGATGGCAGGACTCAATATCCCTGCTGGAAATAAGCTCGTCTTCACACAGTGATGTTGAACGTGGAAAGATCTTGTTTCTGTGGCATAATTACCAGTGCTGCAATATGAGAGTCGTCAGGAGGAGATTTATTATTGGTTGGTTTGTTGTTTTTTTTTTCTCTTGTGAGTGTAATTAATAGATATCAAACTTTGCTTTCCTTCTCTCAAAGATGGGCGAGGTTTGAGTGCGATGCTCCGCTGAGAACCTGGGCAGAGGTTCCCACTCCTCAGGAGCTTTTCTCTCCTCAGTGTTGCCTGCACAAACGTAGCAAGGCAGAGCTCTCATCTGCACACCAGCCTCAGCCTTCCCCCATTGAGTGTACTGTAGCAAAGGTAATGAATGGGGCTGTTTTGGTTGGGGTTGGTCTTCTTTTTCTTTCTTTATTTTTTTTTCTCCTCCCATCTATCAAGATAACTGCAAAAAGCAGGATTTTGCAGTGGGGCAATTTTTCTAAATGGAAATCAGCCCCTTGCTTTGACCTCAGCAAGCTACTCGTGCGTGTTCACAGGGGCTAAATCGATAGTGAGGACAGGGGACTGTCACTGGAGGTTGGAGCAGCCGGGCGACTCTCGATTAAGACTTCACCAGTGAAAAGTTGCTGGTATTTTTTACGATTAAATTTTTAAATGGGGAAGAAGAAGAAAAAAAACCCCTAAGCCCCAAGGCTTGAACTGCAGAGACCAAAAGGGGGCACCAAGGTATTAAAGAAAAAGAAATAGAAGCGCTGCTGGTTTGGGTCGTTGCCCTGGACAGACTGTGACGGTTCCTACTGGAGCTTTCTGGCTTCGTGCAATTGCTAAACAATCACCAAAAAGATCTCCTCAAAGCTGATGTGAATATCCAGTATTTTCACCGTGGTAGTGTGACTCTTCAACTGGGGAGGCTGTTTTGGGGATTTCTTCTGATCTTTTGTTGTTCTTGTTAAGTCTTCAGCAATTAATTTTGTAGGTTTTGTAGTTTTTTAAATGTGCAGTTGGGCTGTTTGGGAGTTTCTTAATTTAGGAGCTTAGAGAATAAGCACCAGTTGAATTTATTGGTATAAATCTTCAAAGCGCTGTCTGCCTTTTCTGGAGTGTTGAGTGTTGCCTTTGCCACCACTTTTAAACACAAGTTTGCTGTTTCCTTTTGGCTGCATTTACCCCCTTACTGGGTGTAAGAAGATTTCTCCTTAGCCAGCTGTGGGATGAAACGAAGGTCACAGGTAGGGAGGGACACTGTTAGCCTCTCTCTTTTCCTTTGGGAAAGCAGCTTTAATTACAACCAGCCTCATTTATGTGTCACTCAGCCCAGTGTCGTGGTCAGGACAAGACACAGGCATTGGGAGAAATCCTGCCCTGTGACTACCACGACATCGAAGCATCTCTTCTCCCACCACTACAAGAAAGAGATAGAAAGAGCAGGACAAACATATATTTCACCCATTTTCCATTCCCATCCTATAGACAGATTTGGTTAAAAGCCTTCTCGGTGTGAATGGCTGCACATAGGAAGGGCTCAGAGCAATTGTGTTCCCGAGTCTGGGGGGGTTTCCTTCTCTCGGCTACGCAGGGTTTTATGGTGCACGGTGCACGTTTATAATCTCCATTTTTTACAAGCATCTTGCATGTAAAACGCCACTCAGATGCTTAAAGCTATTTTGTAATCTCTGGTTTTTATTTGTGCCTTTGGTAGCTCTGCTTGTACAAAGTCCTTTCGTAAAATTGTCAGATTCAGTTATTTTTTGCACCAAAATGGAACAAGTTTGTTTTCCTTATTTTATGAAACTACCTTTATTGGGTTTTAAATCATAATTTTTTAGATGAAAGATGAGATGTTTTTCAAGCACTGAAGATAATGTTTTATAGTTTAATTTGTACTGAGACCCAAGCCTCAGTTTTAGTTTTGCTGTGTTATCTAATTTATTGGATCATATATTATATAATGCAAGGCAACTGAATAGCTGAGGGGACATTAATAATTTTGATACATGTGGCTAATTAGTTTGTATCTTCTATGGATCTCAATTTAAAAAAAATAAATAAATCTAACTGGTTTAGATTTCAGCAAGAATGTGAAATCCAGCAGGTACCTCAATAGAACTACTCAGGCAAAACTGTGAAATGCAGTTCTTCAATATAAATAACTCAATGTTTTAAAAAAGTGATTATCCCTCTGGTAACACAGAATTTGTTGACAAGAGGATACAGTGATCTCATCTCTCTACCATTTCTTAACACCTTCGAAACGGCAGGGCACAAACCTGGTTTGTTCTGTGAGTTAAGAAATGGCATATTTTGATCCCATCAGCTGCCTCACAAGAAATGAAAAGTCGTTGCCGTTTTGGTTGCAAGTGCTTTGTGAGAAAGTGTGGACAGAAGAGAGGCTTGAAATATCATAAACTAGCCTGAGTAATTTAGATGAAGAAGCCATTTGTTGAATACCTAATTTCCCTCTTTCAGTTTTGTTGCAGTTCTAAATTGCTCAGTTCTTTGAGTTCTATTGTTACTATATTATTCTAATTTCACTTTTCCAGCTAACTTGTCCAAAACAGTTTGTGGATTTAAACAGTTTCCTTCTGCTTCTGCAGTTTACTGTGAAAAACGATAGCTAAACAGCTTTAGGCTTCATCTATTCTTTTGAAGCAATTGGTAATAATAACAATAAAAAGAGTCCTCCTACTGCAAGCACTAAAATGTTGTGTGTTTCCCTTCCGCTGCCCTGGCTGATCGTAAATCCACCCTGTACAGCTTCGATCTGCCTTTAAATCTCTGTCATAATTTACTAAACCGGTTAACAAAAAAGTGTAGGTAAAGAAAACTCATTCGAATGTGAACGTGAACCACTTCAATCACCATCTGTAGACAGCTGCTTTATCAGGTTAAGTTCCCTTTCTTCAACAAACGGTGTTTTGCCCCAGAACGGGCTTGAAATCTGCACATAGATATTTCTTTTATTTCCTTTTTTTTTTTTTTCCTGGGAAGCAGAGGGGGAGAGGTGGGAAGGAAACAAAAATAGGAAACAGGTTCTTAGTTTTGTCTAGAGATCATGCTGTAACTGCAAAAGAAGGTTTTCTTTCTTCGTTTCAGAGGCGAGGAGGTTAACGTTACCTCTTTTGCTCGCATGCAGCTCAGATGAATCGAAAATGCAGACGTGTAAACTGTGCAGGCAGGATTTGAAATCATTTCCCCCCTTGATTTACAATTATAACTGACAGGGGAAAAAAGGTTTTCTACTACAAATGCCTTAGATTTTCTCTTTTTTTCCTTATCCCACATGTGTCTGTGTTTTAAGGGACAGGAGGACCTGTGTTCCTGCTTTGGGTGCTGCGTTGTGAAGTTATCACCTGGATCTCTATTGCTTGCAGCACAGAGGAGGGGGAAATTTTGCCATTGTGCTAGTCCACTGGCATTGCCATTTCCCTGAACCCAGCTTCATTGCAGATGTGTGCATCAGGGGGTGAATTTGCTGCTGATTTCCAGGGCGCTCTGTACAAACGGGAGCAGGGCTTTTGTTTTGTTAAAAAGAAAAGCAAGAAGGAAAAAAGCCAAGCAAACCATTTCCAGCTCCTCGTTTGGTTAAATGCTGAGGGTACAAGTTCTCCGTGTCCGTGGTTGTGTGCTGGGAGGCTGTGAACTCTGTAAGAGCTGGCAAAGCAAATCATTAGGGTAGTAATCCAGCTGTATTTTAATTTTCAGGGTGCAGCAGAGCACTTATTTGCCATGTCTCTCTCAGTCTCCCTCCTGAATGTCAGCGCAGAAAGGAAACTTAATCTCTACAGTGACCCTGCTTCTGTTCTTCAGCTCGTAAAAGCCAAAAAGTCAAGCCAGAGACTCCCAAATGTTGGCAGATCCTGTAAATTACCCTGTAGCACTGACAGGATAACATCTTCCAGGGAGTAGATTTTTGCCTGGACTCTGAGCTTTATTCCCTTTTGTGAGTTTAAGAGACGCTCCTGATACTGATTCAATGTCTCCATATATACAGTATTTGATCTATAACCAATTGTTTTATTATGCACAATGACTGAAGATAATTATGATGGAAAACAAATTTTTAAATGAATTCCGAGGTATTGGATGCCTCATTACCTACATACAGAGGAAAGCTTCTGCATTTCTGGCTTCTGAAGCACAGATACAATTTAATCAACACATTTAGAAATAAAATCCTAATGTCTTGTTCCAAAGTGGGCAAATTCAATGCACGACACATGAACAGTTTTAACAGTGCCACACGTAATTAGCAACTCAAACGTAGGCAGATATCGTTACGTTGTGTTACTTACCACTGATGAACCTAATATTGGTAGGAAATAAGGTAAGAAGTGTGTTCTGGCGAGATGGTTGGGACAGGAGCCTCAAGTGTGAGGCTGGATTTGGTGGTTTTATTAAAACGTGCGAAGGAAAAAAAAAAAACCCACCATTCCTTTCTGCTCCTTGCTTTGACACTGCCTAAATTAAATGCAGAGATGCATTGGCTTTGCACGTTGTTTTTTGCTCGTTTGACATTTAATACCGTTGTATCAGGACCGCTCATCTTAGCTGAGATACTGAGGGGAAAGTACACAATTTAGACCAAATGTGAGAGAGACTTGCTGAAGCCTGTATCTACACAAGCTGCCGAGCAGGGAGAGAGTTTGCGTGGGCTGTAAAAGGCAGATTGCCCCCAGGATGTGGCTGGGGAAAGGATGGCGAGTGTTGAGACCCAAGCAAGTCCCTGGCACCGTTCTCTGCAGTCTGCAAAGGTTCTTCTTTCAGTAATTGGGACTTCCTAATGCAGGCAGATAAACTGTGCTTTCTCCATAAACCCCTCATTAATCTGGTGTATAAAGTATGTTTTAAATTTGACTGCAAACAACGTGATTCTCTGGGCTTTTTGCTATCAGTACCGTGGCAACACCAGCACATTCAATAAATGTCATGTTATTGTATGTCTGAAGTTCAAAAAAAAAAGGGGGGGGGGTGTTTAGTTGCAGTCTGTAATTAAATCCAGCGGGAAGTATTTCCTGAATGGCAGAGACCTTTCACACTCTGTTACCTAATTCTTTACAGGTGATTTTTTTCAACCCACCCCTCCCCTCCCTCTTTTTTTTTTTTTTTTTTGGCATTGGGAAGCGGCAGCCAGAGCAAAATCAGTTGTCTTTCAGAGAGACAAAATGCTCTCTGTCATCTCACAGTGCAATTGGAGAACAGGATGGCTAGTCCTCAGAGTGCGAAAAAGTAATTTCACATCTATCTTTTTCCCTCCCCAAGAAGTAAAATGTGACTGAAGGGACTGGAAGGTAATTATTTTTATTAAAAAAAACCCCTCCCTGTTTTGGTTGAAAAAGAGCTCGATGCCATGCTGTATTTTCCCCTTTTGTGTCAGAAGTGAGAGAGGGCAGAGTGAGGAAGGAGCTGCTCCCTCTGCCTCTGTTTACCCACCCTAGGGTACCTCCAGCCCCTCAGGGCAGGGGAGACTGTGCCCGGGCTGGGGGCTGCTGCCTGTGACAGCGGCCGTGTGAAGCCTCCCAGCCACACAACGGGGAGCAGCCTGCGCACAAGACGGCCTTTTCTCTCCTGAGGAAGAGTCTGCCTCTCCGCTCCAACCTGCTTGGCTGGAAAAAGGGCTTTCCCAGGCGAAATAACTTACATTGGGAGGAGCCTTTTGTGGCTGGGCTCTCATATTGTTCTTTGAAAAAGTGGCCCTTTTTCTCCCCAGTCCCAGAAGAATAAAGCGATGCAAAGCAATACAAATGGCACAGCAATGACTCGGGCTGTTACACACAGGTCTGATTTGATATATGAGATCAGTTCCTATAGCATAAATCTGCTGTGGTTTCCTTCCGAGGTTTGTGCTGAGATTCTCGCCTGATGTTTTGATAATACCTTCTGAAAAGTGAGCGACTCGAGAGCCAGTTAAAACCATATTTCTTCCAGGCAAATAAATGTATAAATGCTCCCCAAACGCACTTGCAAGCAGAAATGTCAGCTAATGTTCCTCACATGTTTTGATGTCAATGAAATCGTGTTTTGCATTGACAAAGATGGAAGTTTGAAGTAACGGCTTGATGTAGCAGCCTTCAAAATGGTAGATAAAAAAATACAGCAAAATGTCTTTGCTGTTGATAGAAATGGTAGTTTTAATTTTAAAACATCTAAATAAAACCAGTTTGCACCAATTTTACTGACCTCCTTGACCTCCGGGCAGCATCCCTTGTGCTGGGGTTTCGCCACCAGGCCTTTGAGATGTTGGTTGTCCCAAGTGCTGCTCTTCTTGTTTCATGTTGGCCACCTAAAACCCCTGGCTTGGCTACCTCAGGGCAAGATTGGGAGCAAAGCTGCCTCTTTGAAGTCAACAACACTTGGAGAAATCAAGTCCTGAGATTTTTTTGTAACAAATAGTGCAGAAGTTCCCTCTCGTCTCAACACCAGCTCCATGGCTGTGCCTGTGGATGGTGCTGCTAGAGCAAGACCCAAGGGCTTGCAGGCTGACGAGAGCTGGTGTTTATCACTTCCCGCATGGAAACCAGGAAAGCTGCTATTCTAGCATTGCCATAGCTGTTTTGATGAGTAGGTTTGCTCCTTGGGGTGCTGGAGAGTCCCAGAGCTTTGTAGGATCATTGGAGGAATAGGGCATTGGTGCCTAGCAAGGGAAGTGCTTTGTATTGAGCAGTCCATGAGCAAAGGGATGACTCCTTCACACTAACCATGGTATTTGTGTACAGGAGGTCTCAGGAAGGACTGTTGCATGGTGAGGCCGGGACAGATACTCCCTCTTCTGCTCCTGCAACTATAAGACAGTTACAGTGGTGTGCTGGAGTGACCATGTCCAGGGGTTGTTCTATGTATATGTTAGTGTCTGCTCCACCATGACCATGTGCTTTCCAGACAGTTGTGGATACATCTAAACTGCTGTGTGGAGTTTTGAACCCTGAGTGTCCTGAGCCCTGCAGAGGCTTTGCCTGCACCTTGGTTTGAAGATTGGTTGATGATAATGAAAGTGCCTTGGCTGGACTTGTTTGGGTACACAGTACTTCCTTCTGGTCACCTAAAATGCAGCAGCTTCCAACTCCATTCCTCAGTGGCTACAAAGCAGAGTGCCTGCTTTCCAGGGAGCTGCTGATCTCTTTGTTGTAACTGCAGAGCCCAAACAGCCTGACTAAAAACCGTAGGGTCGGAAAGGACAATCAAGCGGGTTGGGTACTTTGCTATTATCTGTTCTGGGCACAAAGTGGAAGTGCCTGCCTACACCAAACCGTGCTCATTTACACTTCACTTATCTGCAAATTCCATAATTTACATACACAAACTGGCAATTTCTTCACATTTCTTAGCACTGATTAATAGCAGAACACCCCAACGAGCCCTCCTATTACTCCAACTTCATTACTTTTACAAAGTAGTCTACAGCCCACTTACCCAAACACGCTTTGCTCTGAAGAATTATCGATGATTAAAACCAAGCTACACTTGTCAGAAGAAATTACCCGAGTCTGTTTTGAGAGGCAGCAGCCTCCCTCTCCCCAGCAGTTGCCTGCCTCACTCCTCTGAGCCGAGGCCGTGAGATGCCACGCGGCAGCTCCCTGGCCCAGGAGGAGTTTGGGGAAGAGATTGGGATTGTCTCGTGTGTCCTCACATGTTACCAATACCCCATCAGCTGCAGGTGTAAGGAAGCTCTGTCAGTGGAGGAGGGCAATTGTTCATTGGCCTGCAGAGCTCGGGTCCCTCAGGATTGTCTCCAAGGTTTTCTCTGGCTGTTAGATTTTGGATGTGGATGCAGGAATCATCTGGGAGCTGGATGGAGATGCGAGGAGCTCTCTGTTGGCTGTGAGATGATGTGGCACAGAAGTGCATTTATTTTCATCAATGGTGTGGAATGAATTATGCTAATGAAATTTGCTCCAGATCTTCCTGTTTTGGAGGGTAATATGTAAACAAATGGTGCAGAGTGATGAAATGTCCTTCTTTGCCTCCCAGGGGAGACCTTGGAGATGGTAGCAGAGAAGATGCAATGTGGCAAATGCCTCCTGTTCTTTTGTTCAATGGGGCAAGGAGAAACCCTCCTGCACTACTGCTGAGCAAGCACCCATCTATAGGAGACTATTGAGGCTTCTAGTGAAAGCTCTTAATGCTAGGGCAGGAGGGAGGTCTCAATGATGACATGGTCCTTGTCTGCCCACCTCAGTGCTGGAGCCACTGCTCGTGCAAGGCCCAGTGTGGGACAAGAGCCCTTTCCTGCCTGCTAGGCTCTGGGCTCTCTCCAGGTAGCAAAGGGTGAGCTCTGTGGGACGTGGTCCAGCAGCTCCACACGCTCAACAAGGCCCTATTGGTGGTCCTCATTGCTTCTGCCGTTGTGGGTTTCTGGAGGGGTTGAGTAGGGAGCTGATGGTCACCAGAGCAGCTCTGCAAAGGACTCACTGGAGCAAAACAGTGTCATGAGTTTGTTCCTGCTATGGGCTGCAGCTGTGTGTGTAGTTACTGTATGGGATTTCTTTTGCTAAGTGGGTAGGGCAGATAAATGTTTGTCCCCAAAGGCGCAGTGGGCTCTAATGTGGGGCTCACTGCCTTACTGTGGATGTCACTGGTGTCTGGGCATGATATGGGCAAATAACAAGGAGATCTTGCACCCCTATTTAGAAGCAGAGAGCAGCAGGAAACAGCTGGTGAAGCGGCAATGCAGGGACATGTATACACTGCCTGAAGAGCTATGTGTGGGGACATCACTCAGTCCCTGTTGTGAGTGTAACCAGCTACTCACTTTGCTTGATGTGGGATAGTCCCATTGTAGCTGAGAATGTGCCACCTTTCACCTACAACGTGGCTCATCAGAGGTCTTTTCTGATGGGTGCTCATTTTGATTCCCAGATGCAGTGGTGGTGATGTGGGGATGGACGGGAAAAGGACTTGGTAGCCCGCAGCATTAGGGTGTTTGCAGCAGGATTTGTGGACTATTAGAGGCAAAACAGAACTTTCCAGACCAAGCTGCCTTTTGGACTAACACAAGGGAAGACACACTAACACCTGCAGGTATTAATGATGCTTTCAGTGGCTTTCCTTGGGTGCAGGCTGAAAGGCACAGAGCATCTCATAACTTGGCAGGCAGGAATGGGGGGAAATCTGAAGTATATTTTGACACTCAAGGCTTCAGAGCAGTGGTGGTGGAGGAAGAAAATAGAAATCACTGCCACCCTTAACCAAAGGATTCAGAAAGGGTGTAGGCAGAGAGATATTTCTTCTTTGTGCATGGGGCTGGTAAAACACTGCAAAAGGCCACCATGGGATAACAGCAGGCTCAATAGAGGGAGCTGGGCTTTCTGCTGTGGATTAGGTCTTTCCCCAAAATGCTGTTCTTCATTATCAGGTTCACAGTGGGTGAGGGTCTGTTTTCCACCCTCCCTAGAAACTTTCCATTAGGGTGGATGTCATTTCCTTGACAAACGTCTGTCACATGCAGTGAATCCTCAGCTGTTGGCGTCTTGGGGGATCCCACAATAGGAAATCATGGCATTTCATATCCTGACTCAGTTACAGTGACTCTCAGGTCTGACTTCGCTTGCTGGAGTGGCAGTGTGACTCCTTGGAGGGAGGAGAGTGGGAAGAGGAGCCTCCTGTCCTTCTGCAGGGAGAGTCCTCGGGGGGACATCCTGGGTGGATGGGATTCAGCAGCCTCTGTCTTGCTGCAAAGCGCCGCGCACCCTGAGAAATTTAAACTGCCTGTCTTAGTGTAGGACACCCAACATGGTAGGTGTACCAGCTATAAATAAAAAGAAATAGCAGATAGCAAACGTTTAGGGGAACCCAATTTAATCAGGAAAAAGTAAGCCCTTTTAAAAACAATTAAGAAATAGAGAAGAGCAAAGCGAACAGTGTGAGGAATGGAGGAGAGGCAATGCAAGAGCTTAATTGAAAACCTAACTGGAACTGGTGGAGATATGACTGCTGCTCTCTGGATTGAAAACTGGCTGGAGGAATGTAAACAAAAGACAACGAGAAACAGGATTTGGTTGGGGGAAGGCTCCGCGTTGCTGCAGACACACTGATGGAGTATCCCCTGCGAGCAGCACCCTGACAGTGGGATGGGACAGTGAGCAAGGGGTACCCCATCAGCTGTTGCCAAAGATGTGAAAATGACCAACATTCTTGGGAAAGTCCTGGCTAATGCATTAAAGAAAACCAGTCCTTCATGTGTGCACTCTGCAGCAAGAAGGCAGGAGAGGAGACGTGAGCCTTTGAGGCTGGGTGAACAGAACTTGGAGCTTAAGGTGATGTTGAGTCCAGATGCTAGGGACAGCTGGAGCTTTCCTGAAATATCCACTCGCTGAGCCATCCCGCCAGCCACACCAGGATCCGTCCTTTAGGCGAGGAGGGATTTCACTGAAATGCCAGTCATGCCCACGGACCACCAGATGAAACAGACTCTTTTTTTTCCCCCTTTCCCAAACCCCCAGTTATCTATTGGAACCAGATGCATTTCTTCCCACAGGAAAGTTCAAGGGGGAAGGCCAGGCCACCTTGCTGCAATCAGAGATGATGGGCTCCCACGACATTTCTGCTTTTTCAGACGGATGGCAACGCAGTTTTTGTCCTTGTTCTGATCAAGGTTTGCCAGGAATCCTGTGAGAAGTGCTCAGCAGACACTTGTTGTCGAGGGGAGCTGGGCTTGCTTGGAGGGGATGCAGCACACAAATGTCACCCACTGTATCTAATGGGACATTGCAGGTCGGTCCGTGGGATCGTTTCCATCTTCTCCTTTGTGTACCTCAGTAGCATTTATTTTTTTTAATCATGTCGAACATGTGAGTTTGTTTTCTCTCTCTCTTTTTTTTTTCCTTCTTCATAACGTTTATTTCATTTAGAGCTGGTTTTGAAGTGATAGACACCTTTCTAGGTAGCGGCTTCTTACAACGTATAAGCCCGTTTATCAAAGGCAGGATTTGCTGCTGTTGTTTTTCTATTAGGGAGGAATTACACTAAGCCTGTAGCAGACATTTTGTGTTACCATGGCAGCCCATATTTCCTACAGGGTTGTGACCTCTAATGACTACAGTGGAAAGCTAGGAAAAATGGGGACTCTTTGAAGATTAGTAAATAAATGCATACTTATGCAAACTATCCTAGAGATGGCGAAACTATAGAGAGGGGAACGGCACGATTCCGAACGCTGACTGAACGGCTCTGTGGAAATACCTGTGCGGTTTGCAAAAAATGACCTTCCATTCCCCCATGCTTTTAAAAGGCTGATTTGTTTCCACCAAAGTGGTACACCAAACACGTTTTCTGCATAGGGCTTGTATTATTTTTTTCATGTAATGAAACCGAACTACAGAGTTCAGAATCGTGGCAAAAGATGGTTCTTACCACCTAAATCACTCTGTCTTTTTTTTTTTTTTTATATAGCCTTTTCAAATATTATTGCCATCATGATTGAATTTCCAGTGTTCTTTTAGTTCATCATTGCTAGATAAAATAAGGCAGCAGCATGCACTGAACTTTTACACAGACATCTCAGTGGGAGCTGTCTTTATTCTTTTAAAATAGCATAGTTAGAAAAAAAGAAGAGTCTCTTTTTAAAAAGAACAGATTGATTTTTACGTATGGAATTTAGTAAGAAGGAAAAACAGCACCTATGGAATTGTACACAGTGCTTGTTTTGGACCATTTAAATACCTACAAAGGTATTTTATAGGGTTTGTGAATTTTAAATGATCCTGCATTGTACTCTGCACTGATCTCCTAAATTGTATAGAGCCTCAGCAGACATGCTGGTACCCTGTGCATCTTCAGTTAATGACCCTTTTCATGTAAGCACAGCTGTTGCAATGTAAAAAAAAATAAATTAGCAAAATATGCCTCTTCTCCCTACATCTTCACTTTTCTGTGGATTTCAGCATTTTTCCCCTTCAGTCAGTAACTTTCCAGACTCCTGCAGCACAGATACGTGGTACGAAACTCTCTTCCATCAATGCTGTCAGCAGAAAGGAAGCAGATCAAGGTCTTAAAAACAAAACTAATGTTGGCCAGATCCTGAATTCTCTTCCTCTCCTGTCAGGAATACCAGAGTCAAGACAATATTACTGCTCTTTACTATGGAGCATTCTCTTCCTCTAAAGAAAACAACAAGACTCTTTGTAGGTAGCACAGCACTGGCTTTCAGAGAGAGCACTGGAGGCTCTTTTTGGAAGCCATATCTAATGAACGTTGCAATGCTGCCAGACATGGCATCTCCCACTGCAGGGTGAGATGTGTTGGGGATACATCATTCTGGTGCTGAATCTACCCACTATGGGAATCATGAGGGCTTCAGAACACCCGGGTGGGCTGGGGAGCAGTTTTGTTGTGTTCTGGAAGGCACAAACTCAGTATCCACAGGGGTAGTCTCTGCTCCCTGCAGACTCTTCTCCCTGATATGTTGGTTGGGAAAAGCTGAGTGGTTTTGTGGTCCACTCTTGCATCAGCATCTAATATTGTAGTGAAAGCCAATGAGGTTTGGGGATGCTTGTTAGGTGAAATGCTTTTGTGCTGGCTGCTCACAGCTGTTGACCCTAGGAGGGTCCTTCTCCTAGGAATAACTCAGATAAGTCACTGTTATTTCTAGCTTAAGCATGAATATGAGGTTTATTGCCAGTTCCTGAGGCAGCATAGCTCAGGGGATCATGGCAACCATGCTTCAAGGTGTGCAGCGTGGGCAACTGCTGCAGCCTGTGGTGTCCAGCAGAACGATGGAGACTAGAGGCAGACAGAGAAAAAGCATCAGTTTTGGTGTGGGCTTTGATTTCTCTGCACATGATTTTGCTTCTTAATAACTGCACTGGTAATAGAGACTTACAGGCTCTTTCTAGGAATGTGGGACACCAGATGCTTTCTGGGCTGGCTCACGTCACTGAATGCTCATATTTTTAACTTCTTGGATTTAGGAACTTTAGTTCAGATTAAGAAGCTTCTAATCGTAATTCTACTTTTCTTGCACTACTTCACAACACACTTATGAGCCAGGCTATTTCATGTTGTTCTTTCTTTTCCTCTTGGTAGCTTTAAGTTCTCTGTTAATTGACAGCCATCCAAAAAGGGTCTTCTTGGGAAGCTCTTCTCCCCTGTCTTGTCAGTAATGATGCACTCCCCAGAGCAAGGATGGAGGCACATGGTCCCACCTCCTGGACTCCTACCCTCGTTGTCCAGGAGCAGTTCTGCTCCTCTCACTCTGCATGACTCTTAAAGCTTTTTGTAGAAACTAGAGCTCTTCCAAGCTGGTTTGCTTGCTAACCATTCTCACCTGACATGTGGGGTATGCACAGAGCTATCCTTTACCTGATCCCAGGCTCTCTGGAAATCCTGTCATTGGCTTCCTGGGCTCCCACAGGACCTGTTATGCTTTTTAAATCTCAAAAAAAAAAAAAAAAAAAAAAAAAAAAAAAAGCCCTGAAAGAGAGAGACTGAGTGCAAGGCCTCCAATTTGTGTGTTGTGGGTCGCTTGTCTCAGCTGCGGATCAACTCTATCCCCCGCCCATCCTTGAACACATAGTTTCCAGCCCAAACTATTTGACAAATCTGACTAGACTAGCTAATAGTTTCAGAGTGACAAAACCCACGTATCTGATGAAAATTCTTCCCTTACTGAAGTCCAAACATAGAGGGGAAGCTGGTGGTTAAGGCAGCAGGGAGGAAGAGAGGAAAAGAAAGCTGTTGAGGAATGCTGGGGAGACTGAAACGGGATCCTCACATGAGCTGTGGGACTGGCTGAGCTCCTTGCAAAGGAGGTCTTGCTGGTAGAGGACTTGACTTTCAGTTTGCACATGTTGGTTGGGAGCTCCCAGGTCCTGGCTAAGGGGAGACCCCTCCACCCCTTCCAGTGGTCTCGTGAAACTGATCCATATGTCCTTTGGTTAATATTTTTCCTTCTTTTGCGTTTTGGAGAGGATTTCTCACTGGTCCTGAAAGAAAGATCTTTTTGTCCCAGCTGATGTGAGGAGAGACACTTGTGTAAAGTGAAATGGAGAGTGTGTGCTTTCTGAGAAGGAAAACAGAACGATTTCACATCTGGTGGAGTGGAGCAGCACTAAATCATTGCTGGTTTTGCAGTCTGGGAGCTGAGCAGACCAGTCTGTGTTTTCCCTGTCCCGCTCCCAAGTCACTGTCACTTGGAGCTGCTGCCATCCCCAGACACTCTCGAGGGCTCTCTGCAGCTCCCACCCTCCACACAGGCCTCCCTGTGCCTGCTGGGCACTTAAGTCTCGGAAACGTGGAAGGACTGGCAGGAGAGAAAAGGAGGGATCTTTGGGAAATGCAGTGACTTCTGCATGTCTTGCTCCTAGTTTCTGCTAGCTGAGAGCCTGTAGACTGAAGGTAAAACGGGTTAGTTTTGGCACAGGCCTGAGCTGAGTATCCCTTGTTGTAGGCAACTGGGCAAGCCCAAAAAGACACTTACAGTTGCACCTTTTGTGTGAGTCTGGGAGAGCCTTTGGGAGCCTAAATTTTTGCCTCCCTCAAGACAAGCCAGGTTACTGCTGGTCTCTTCCAAGAGAACACCTTGGTGTCACCTGCCTTTAAACCAAACTAAGCAGAAGAGCCCTGTATGAGACCAGAGTCACGTTGCCCATGCTGTATGCCTCTTACCAAAGCTGGTTGTCACGGAGTTGGTTCCAAACAGGATTAAACATTCAGGTGAAGGATAGATAGGCTGGTGTTTTGCAAAACTTAAATAGAAAGGAAAATGAAAGAGAATGATGGCTCCAAACAAGGCTACCCTCAAAGAAAATACTGCTCATGGCTTTCCACGCTGCTCTGCGGCAGCAGAGACGAGCCCTTGGCTGCTGCTGGCATTCCCAGTCACAATGGGAGCAGTTCTGGGAGTCAGCAAACGAACCACGTTCCTCAGCCCAAACTGAAAGGGTTTTTTTAATTTCTTTTTCTTTCTTTTTTTTTTAAGACTGAATGTAAATGTAGTATCCTTTATTGCCCAGAGTACAGAGGAGACCACAGTGCAGCTGTGACAAAGCTTTCTGCTTTCCAAAGTACTGTAGTGATTAAGGAGAGCAAGTCTCTGAACGCCGATGGGAGTTAGGTTCTTCATTGCCATTTCAGCCTTTGAAAATCTCTCTCTGATTTAGCCAAGTAAACTGTGCCAATTATCTCGTGGAAATTTGAAAAGCTTGTCTGAGCCACAGAAAACTCAAGATATCCAGGGACTTATGCTGCTGTGAGGACAAATCTATAAATCTCTTTAAAACAAACAAATAAAGGGAATGGATTAAGAGTGAGCTTGGAAGATAGATATGTATATCTCAAATTCTATTGTATGTCTAAAATACATACAAGTTGTACCCAACTTGCATTCCAATTACCTTCACCTACATCTTGTAGGAAATCAAGGAGCACGTCTAGCTGGTGATTTCCTCACTCACAACTCTCAGGCTGCAGTTCCCCCATAGTTTTGCATCTAACGTTTTGTTAGGGAAGTTCTTGTTCAGAGAAGACCATGACTTTTAACTGGGACCATGGCTTTTAACTGGGACCATAGCTTCTAACTCAAGCTGGCTTGTATCTGGACAACTGAACATGACAGAGGAGACTTGTCTCAGTGGAGGATGGAGAGATGCCTCCAGGCGATGTGAAAGATCTTCCTTGTGTTTGCTGCACTGTTTCCAGACAAAGGGCTTCAGCAGGCTGCTGGCATTGCCATGCTCTCTCGTACTTTCAGAGATGAGAAGCATTAAAAAGCTTCAAATGAGAATGCAGTAATTCTGAGACAGACACCCCCAGCGTTTTGATCCTCACAGCCATGGTCACCTCCCTGGCCAGTGCTGCTGCTAAGGAGTAACTTGTCTGTTTTTCCTTTTGGGTTTTTTGAGACTTATTGGCTTTTCAAATCTCCCTAGCTGAAAATCAAATATGTATGTCCACTGTGCTTTTTATCTGCTTAACTAAACACAAATAATGTGTTCTGCCTTTTCACTTTGAAGGCTTTCAACCCTTTCTCTTTTATCTCTGCCTGCATTGTTCTTTAGCAATCTGACAGTTGAGTATTAAATGGTTTATCTTTTCCCTTTATCCTTTGCCCATAATTTTCAGTGATTTTTCACTGGGCATCACTTCCCAAAGTGCTGTTGTATATTCAGAGCTAGGCTACGTTGGACATTGATATGATCTATTCTTCTGAAAAAAATTACGGGTACCTGCAGAAGGTGTTTCTTCTTCTCTGAGACAGATAAG
This sequence comes from Urocolius indicus, assembly GCA_013401255.1. Lineage (NCBI taxonomy): Eukaryota > Metazoa > Chordata > Aves > Coliiformes > Coliidae > Urocolius > Urocolius indicus. The sequence continues at coordinate 594,880 of WBNH01012777.1, read as the reverse complement.
CTGCTTCGGTGGCTTCAGATTTGTCTCCAAGCCTGCTGGAGAGGAGTTTTGGAGAACTGTCATCAAGGTGAACTGACACATGCTTATTCCTAGTCCCTTTTTTTGACATATTATACTTTCTGCTCTCTGTCACCATACTCCCGTTGCATGACTGTGCTGCCTGGTGAGTGAGGGCAATCTCTTTGAGATTTAAATTGCTTTAACATGGCTTATTAGCTGCTGAGATGAGTGTCTTTGCCTGCCAGTGCCTGTGACAGTACTGTCCCCATTCATGAAGTTGCCATGGTACTCTGATCTACACCCCTACACACCAAACAAGACACTGTGGAGTGTGTTTCTGGAGCTCCAGTTTCCAACCTGAGAGTTTTGACTGAAAATGCCAGTACTCCTCCTAGACCATTGTGCCTGGTCACACTCCAGACAGGTGCAGAGCTTCTTGCTTCTTTGCCCAAATTATGTTAAAGCCAAGCTTTCTGCTTGAAATACTTGTGACTCTTGCAAATTTTCTTTGTTTTGGGTATTTTAGTGGTCTTATTTTTCTTTGTATGCCTATATTGCTGGTCTCCATGACTTCTGCTGCCTTGGGCCCGTTTATTTGAACAGACATTTGTTGTCATTAATTTTCAGTGAACAGTTGTGCTATGGCTATTAGTTTGCTTTATAACTTTGATGACTGCAATACCCATTTCCATGTCAGGTCTTGAGTTTGAACTGAATTAGAAGCAGTAATCAAAAGCAACAGCTTTATGAAGGTCACTCTTTTATTCAGCCATCCTCTAGGACAGAAGTTGCTATCACAACCACCTCATAGCTGCATGTCAAAAGTGGACAGAAATATCTGTAGCAATGATATGAGCTGGAATGATGTTATGGAATTCCTGCTATGCCGAGACACTAAAATATGGTTTAAATTAAAACTGAGGCTAAGCGTATTATTTACTTGACGAGGTTTGTTCCACTTCTCCTCCTGGGATACCTAAAAGCAGGCTGCTGTTTCTTATTCTGCTTTTTTTAATTCCTCTGAGATGACTAATGTCCTCTACATCAAAATGACACTCAGTATTTGAAATTCACCTTCGTTTGGTTGCATTCGGTCACATAAATCACACAGTGGTGTTGCTTCTGCTCTTTGAATGGCCATGCGTTGTTTCTTGTAAATGGGGAAGGGCGAGAAGAACCAATGGGGAAGTTTGGCCTCCCAAGGAGTTGTGGTTCAAAGGGCAGGGTCTTTAGCAGACGTTGGTATTTTCCCCTTTCTTGGGGCAGTGCAGGATTCCAAGAGGCGTCCTGAGTGCCAGAAAGGACTGGGGGTTTGAGAGTTCCTAACTTGAAGTGGAGATCTGATTTAATTTTATCTCTTAATAAGTGTATGGAGTAATTGGGCATTTTTAAGTGCCTTGGGTAGTAGAATGTATTGTTGCATCTCTGTCTGGCTTCTTTGGGAGGTTTTTTGAAGTCTGGGACTAGACTTTCTGCCTTTCCCATCTGGTAAAAGGCACAAGAGAGACGTAGGCTTCACCCAAGAGACTTCATCAGCTTTGGCTCCAAGAAGAGCTACTGTCTTAAAAAGGTTATGGTCCTTGGAGGACATTAAAAATAATTTTGCATGCTCCCCCAGAAGCTGATTCACTGCTCAGTTGCCCTCCCTTGCAGATGAGCAGCTTTTTTCCAGTTTGCAGCTGTCCTGACCTTTGGGGCTGAGCTGTCTGTGCAGGTCTTCTAGGCAGAGATGAGTGGGTGTGCAGGGTGGACCATAGGTGCAAGGAGTCCAGGCAGTTGTGTGCTTTGCGTTGCATCAATTCTGTGCAGAAGATTTCACTCTTTTTAGATGTTAGATCCAAGAATCTCACTGGGTTCACTCCTGATATCTGCAGACACCATCTCCAGGACTTCTCAATGTCTACTGCCCGCAAGTCTTTTTTCTGCATGTGCATAGAGAAAAAAGTTCCACAGGTCTGACATGAAATCACTGGGCTGTTGGAAAACAAAGGACGAGATTTTGATCTCACTGAACCATTTGGCTTGGAAACAGAAATTGTCACTGTCTTTCCTGTAGCTGTAGGACAGAGAGAAGGTAATCCAAGTTGTAAATAAATTGTTATTAACCTGGTGTATAAGCAGGACTTGATACGTAAGGACTCAGTGTTCTTGGCAAACCCTGAGCCCTGTCAGAGTCTCTAAACCAAACCCACTTGGAAGTGTGTGACCATGCTCTGCTGTAGCAAACTGTGAGCCCTGCACTCTGTTTGTTTGAGAGCTGGGAAAGGTCACATGAGAGCCTACAAAATGTCTGGCTGGTGTATTCCTGGGCAGGGGAAGGGCCAGAGTTTGAGGCTGAGCTCTGTTGCTGGAGTCAGAAATCCCTGACTCCCACTACCAACCTGAGCAAGGCAGCAGCTCCCAGCCCCATGGTGCTCCATTCCCTGGCAGACTGCATCACGCCAGGGACACTTCCCCACTGGAGTCTGTGCCCAAAATACTGGTGCTATAGCCCTGCCAAGGTGGGAACCCAAGAAACATCAACGTCTCCTGCTCAGGGCAAGTGTTTGGTGTGGTTTTACAAAGGGATGGAGCTGTAGCTGCTGGCAGGGGTGAGGCCTCCATCAGCAAGTAGACTGCAAACTTAAAATCTGTGCTTAAAATCATGCAGACTGTGGTGTAAATATTTCTTTCACCTTCCAATGACATTTCTAGGCCTGTGATTGCTAATTATCAGTTAATAATGAAGGTTTCAGAATTAGGTCAGAACACAGTATTTCTTTTCTGTTTCATTCCTTTCCTTTCCCAGCCCAGTGAGCACAGCGGGGCTCTCTTGCCTGCACTGCTTGTAGCAAAGGTGAGAAACCCACACCTTGAACAACGTGGGAAGTGTTTATTTTGGAGGGCAAATCTGAACCAAGGGACAACAGGCCTGATTGCAAGTAAGTTAGTCTGGAACAAATTCAGAATTATCATCACTGAGGCCAAGGAGACAAAAAATAAATAGAAATCCTTTGCTGCTAAACTAAAACTAATTTTTTTTCCAGTCTTGATAATTTTGCAAGGAGATACATTTTAAATTCTACCTGGAAGCCAAAGAAGAAGTTAGTGCTTGTGCATCATCAAACCCAAAGCTGCAAAAAAAAAAAAGGGAATTGCCGAGATCAAGCAAAAATGAATATCAAAGAAACATAAAGGTTGTGCCCAGGGGTCCTGTTCTAGGTCAGAATATTTGTTCTTTGGGTGCAGGGCACACTTCTCCCCTTTGCCCGCAGCTCCCTGGTGCATGCCCTGTGCTGGGTCCCTGTGCAGAGCAATCCCTGACCCACTGAGGCAGCAAAGGCAGGATACCCAGCACCAAGCTGCAGCACAGGCTGAGGGGAGAATGTTTTGCCCCAAATGTGGAAACAATAAAGAGGCAGGATTTGAAGCAAAGACTTTTTTTTTGTAGATTGACAACAACTTTGTATCCATGAGTTCCAGGGTGAAAACTGATTGTGGGAAACAGGAAGACACAGATATTTGTTTCCTGGAGCACTTTAATTTCTTTTCCATAACCTTGTACCATCCACTGTCTCCAGTGGCTGGGACTTTCAAGTCCGTAAAGGTGCCATATTATCCATCTCTCCTTGGCTTTCTGTGAGGAAGGAAAAGCATCTGTTTGATGGAGGCTGATTCACATCATGAGCTGAACACTTAGCAGTCACGGACTGGCCTGACAACTCTGGCTAATAACCAGAGAGCTCATCAACCAGAGTTTTGAGGATGAATCATAGACAGAGTTAAAGCGCCGCAGAGCTCCCCCAACAGCCCTGTGCTACTGTGGGCTCCAAAGCAGTAGAACTGAATGTGAGACATCTTCATCTCTTTCTTAATGTGTGATCAGGCAGAGGCTGAGCTTTGCAGGGAATCCTGAAACTGGGGTCATTGCATCAGCAGTTTCTATCAACTTCAGCAACAGTCTCCTTTCTCACCTATGTCTCACTTCTCTATGTCTTCACTGTGCTAAAGGACAGATATCAGACAGATATCACTGGGTCACCTGGAATTATTTGCAAGGAGGAATCTACAAAGCTTCCTTCTGGACAGCATGATAACATCTTCCATCTCCTATCTCTACTAGATCTGAATGTCTCTTGTGAGAGTCACAAAAGGGAGTGTCAGAAGGGTTGGATCTATTTTTGCATTCACATGCAATAGCAGAAGCAATGGTGTGTCATAGGGATACCCAATACACCTTAATCTGCCTGAGATTCACCCATCTAGGCAAGGATCTCAGTTATGAAGGGACTGTCCAGGGAACCACCCTTCTATTCTCACTGGAACGCTGTAAGGCAGCTTTTTTTCCCATCCACCAAACTGCTTTCTTTATGAACAGAGGAACTGTAGAGTGAAAGCAGCAACACAACATCAAGGCCATGGAAAATAGAATAGAAATCAGGCAGCCCCTGAGCTTCTGGAGTAGGACATGTCTGCAGGGATGGGCCCAAGAGGACCAATGGTCTCTGGTGGCAGGCTGAGGTAACACCAGAAGTCATCGTAGGTCCCTAGAAGTCATGAGAACTCCACAGACCTAATATCTTCTCCAAATTTCTTAACACCTCGGCCAAGGCAGCCTAGAATTTGAGCCTCCCTTCATTAGGTATTTATGAGATGCTCCCTGCTCTCCCAGGTAGTCTGGCTGAGTTCAAAGGCATTGCTGCAGTTTCCTGGCTGAAGACTATTCCCGGGAGTAAATCTCCACAGGATCAGGCCCTAGGTGTGCATGGTAACATATTTACACTTTGATTTCTTTTTTTAAAATGCCTGCAGTTTGAGCCTGTAGGTGCATTTACTCATCAAATCTTGTTTGATAATGTTTCCTTTGCAAAAACTACTTTGAAAGGAAAAAAGGAACTCAGGCCCCCAAAAGCACTGAAGTGGATGACTGCCATGATAGAAAGGATCACCTAGCAGGAAACATCTTCAGTCAGAGCTGTCCCCAGAGCCCTGACTCTGTCCTAGCATGGACAGATGGGCTCTGGCTGTGCCTGTGAAAGGGAAAAAAAGCCTGGGTTTGCTGGATCAAAAAGGAGGAGCAGACAGCCTCCAACACCAACCTTGCTCGGCCCCCAGTGCTGACATTGTGTCCTTCCCAGCGCTGTGCAACGTTTCTCACCCCCTGCCCCCCATCCCTTGCTGTCCAGCCAGGGATGATGCTGCTCATGGGGCTGTGTGGCATTTGCTCCTGCACTGCAGGGACTTGCTGCCCCGGCTGCCCTCCACCCACTTCCACTGATGTTTAATCCTATAACTGGGATTTAGGGAGGCTGCTTTTCACATGTGGGCTGACATAGAGGGGTTCCCAGTGGATGAGTGGGACGAGCTTGGCACCCTCACCCTCCTGGCGTGGCAGGGCACGGCACAGCCCCACAGCCCATGGCTCCACATGGCTCCACGTGGGTCCATGTGGGCCAGCCAGCCCTGGGGATGAGACAGGACACTCGTTAACTCTTCCCACACCTCCTGGCCTCAGCCCTTCAGGCAGTGCTCAGTGAAGCCCAGAAGAATGGGCTCCCACCCCCTCTCCACCCACCCTTCCAGGGGATCAGCTGGATGCAGGTCCAGGCACACACAGGAGAGGCTTTGTACAGGTGTGTGCTCCTCCAGTGTGCTCTGGGGGGTCGGGAGGTGCCATGGAGGGGTGCTGGGTGGGCTCTCAGGTCCATGCAGGTCACAGAATTGCTTTGTTTGGAAAAGACCTTTAAGATCATTGAGTCTAACCTCTCACCTGACACTGCCAAGACCACCATTAACCCATGGCCCCCAGCACCTCAGCTCCATGGCTTTGTAATGTCTCCAGGGATGGGGACTCCATCACCTCCTTGGGCAACCTGTGCCAAGCCTCCTCTGGCACAGACCTCCCAGGGTTGCAATTCCTGGGTTTCCAGGAGATCTGGATATTTTTGTGGTCAAAGGGGAGAGGAAGAGGTGTATGGAGGGTGGTTTGCATGGTCTATCAGGATCTAATTTTGCAACAATTTGTGTGCTGCCCAAAATTGCTGATGCCCTATCCCTCAGCTGTACAGGGAGCCCAGCACCCAAGCAAAATGCTTGTCTCAACCAAAAAGGATATTCTGAGTCCTTGTCAGCAGACCTGGCTCCATGAACAACATCCCTTCCCTGAATGTCCGTAGAAGTTTAGTTCAGTCATGGAGCTGAGATGGCCCAGCACTGTCCCTCAGTGCTGGGAATGGAGGAGGAGTCCTGGGGCAGCTCTGATTTTGGCAGTGTTGCATGGATCACTGTAAAAGCTTTAGCCTTTTTGCCTAGGATCTTGCAATGACAGTGGTAAGCAGAGCTGCCACAAGTTGTTGTTAATAATGATGACTCAAAGAATAAGAATAATATAAAAAGGAATAATGCAAATAATAAATAATAGCTTGCATCTCTGTGTCAAAGAGCTACTCAGGAACAATACAGAGCAAATCCCAAATCGGTTTCCAGAAACTCTCGACTGCGCTGGCAGCCTCCAGGCAGCCATGCCAGGGGGAGTTGGGGCAGCAGCATTTGGGACCGCAAACTAGAGTGAGGATTTTCTGTAAAGGGAAGCTGTGCTTTCTGAAGCCGTTTGTATGTCGGGACGTGTTGTGTCAGCTGAGAACAAATGGGCTGGATTAGGGCTTGTGATGTGGCTGGTGTGACCGATGTAACCACATGTGCTGGCTGGGGCCTGAGATAGAGGCAAAAGAGCACTCTGAAAGCCTAAGGAAGTCAAAAATTGTGAAGGGACACAAAAATAAAGCTGGTGTGTCTGGTTTCAATATACTTCCCAAGATGAGACTCTGGTCTGTGATTTTGGGTTGCTTTTCTTTCTGCTCAGCACATTTTATGGAGTATTAAGCAGTTAGGAATCTGTTTCATTGATAGTCACCCTTCTCTCTGTGAGAGTTTATTCTCTACTTTTCTTGGAGGAGGGAAAAGAAGTTCCAAAATCAAACTTTGTTGGTTATGTTGGCAATGGATTATTTTACCAAAATTTCACCTGAATGCTTAAAACCCCCTAAATATTTTGGGGGTTAAAAAAGAGAGATAACTTTATAGTTCTTAAATACTTTCATCATAACAATGTATTTTCTATAGAGAATCTCATTGATAAAAAAAACCCCTGCCCTAATATTCACCTTGATTTTTTTGTGTGTGTCAAGTATGTATGACCACCTTGGATACAGCTGATTTAGTTGATGTCTCAACCAAAAGGTTCAGGAATTTCTGAAGCTGGTACCCACGTCAGTGTTTTGGCATTGGAATGAGCAGCGTCTCTGTTTGCATGTGTGCACATTTTCCCCTTGTGTTTTGTCTGCTGTTAATAGTCAGCTCCTGTTATTGATGGGAGGCAACATGGGCAGCAGCCTGAGAGTCTGGCTCTTTATTCTGAATGTGTAACTCCATGCACTGCAACTTTGGCCGTGAATGTTTGGCCACGACCCGTATTATGCAGTCAGCGGGAATCTTAAATTATGATGATGGGTATTTATTGTTTGTGTTATGACATATGCTAGGAATTCATCTGAGCACAGTGATTACTTCTTCTAGGAATAGCTTGTACATGTGGAGAGAAATGGGGTTTGCCCTCCAGCATCCTTTGGCCAGACGAAGGGCAGGAGGAGGGGTTGGAAAGGAACAGCTCTGCACTGCGTATCCCCAGCAGGCTGGCTGGAAAGATGTGTAGGTTTTTGTAGTCCAACATTACCCTTTAAAAGGAGATGTCCAGGCAGGGAGTTTGAAGAGTTCATAGTGGTCCCAGTGAGAGGAGTTTTGGAGGTCAGCAGGGGTTAGCAACAGCCCCTGGTTCCTGGGCAAGGATCCCTGTGGAGTCCCCCAGGCTTGGGTTGTGGGGTGAGGACCAGTCTTACTCCATGCTGCTGTCTGATAAGCTCTGTCCCAGCTGGTTGCTTTCACAAGAGTTATTTTCAACCAAATAAGTGTATTAGGCAGCTAGATTAGGGTCTAAGGTTTGGCTATTGTATCTAGAGCAATTAGAGCAATTTAGTTTTGCAGATGTTATGGGAGAACAGCCTGTTGGCTTCATCTGGAGCTGAGCTTGTGTAAGGAATCCCAAGATTTGTGGCCAAGATTCGGCTTATCATTTCTCTATTCTCTTCTTATACATCTCTTCAAGTCCTGTGTCTGCAAAGCACTGATGGCTCACATCTCTTGCTCTTGTCCTCTCTGGTCAGCACTGATGTTCCCAAGGTTTGGGAGCAAACATGAGAGTTTTGGAGTTATGCTTTTCTGCTCAGTGATGTGTCATCCACCAGCCACTTGCACATTCATGCTAAATAATACAAACCCTGGAAGAGCATTTTCTGGAATTTATTTTTCTGATCTCCTTTTTATTTGCAAGTCCTGCTTCTGCTGAGGCAATAGCCACAAATTCTAGTGCAAGCAGGTGCTTTTCAGTTGGGCTGGCAGCCCTCCAAAGGGATACTTTGGCTTGGATTCGAGCTGCAATCCCTAGCTTTGGAAGAGCTACCCTAGAAGTCCAGGTTATGTCTAACATGCCTCACATTCATGCTTTTATGTGCAGTGCTGTTGTAGAGATGTCTGTAGTAGCCACTAACTCTTAAACATGCAGCATCTAGGGCAGAGCATGATCCAGACTTGGTCCTGTGTGCCATCTCTTGGGTCCTGCATGCCATCCCTTGGGTCCTATGAGCCATCCCTTGGGGGTCCTTGGGGGTGAATGAACCCATGCCATGAAACCTCTCCTTAAAATTAATTTCAGATTTGAGTTAGTCTCCCTGAACACACCTTGTGCTTTGGATGAAGCTTGATCTTCCTCCTGTGCTGGAGTATTCATACCTTTCAGACTGATTCTGCTTTGACCACCTCCTGAAAGGCAGTTTGGCTTTCCAAAGCAGAGTGCTGGGCAGGTTGTTTTGGTTTCCCCAATGCACAGGACTCTCTGTGTGTCTCTGCTTTGTCTGCCCCTCTGCCACCCTCCCTGAGCACAGCCCAGCCATGTGGCTGGGGATTCATGCCTTGGTTGGAGTTCTCTCATTTAATTTTCATGCATCATTTATAGCTCTCTGCAGTGATTTCATACAGTGGATATATGTGGTTAAGGCAGGGGGCCGGCTGGGAGCCGCTGGTGCAGCTGTGACAGAAGGGTTGCTCCCTCCCTTTGTCATTATTTTCTGTAGTTGGAGTGTGTTGGTGAGAAACCACTTCTGGACCAAATACTCAGACTTATTTTTTCCTGTGAAACTCAGTTGCTTTGCTGAGGACAAAAAGTAAAGAACCACTTTGCCTTTCCTGGAAATCTAGAAAATTTCCTATACACGACTTCAGACAGACATTGTCACGGGGTGACACTGAGCAGGGAGACCTGGAGGTGACTAGTGCAAGAGGAGTGCAGGGCTCTGCTCCTGGAACATGATGAGAACTCCTGAAGACAAACCAAAAACCAATATCCAACTGTCTGCAGCAGTTCATGAAGTAAATCTGCCTTCTGGAGTGGGCAGCTGTGCTCACAGTCCTTGCGTTGGCCCCTCCTTGGGGCACGTTGTGTGGCTTTTGGTGGGCCAGGGGAGGCTTGGAGGAGAGCTGCTGGAGAGATTTGGAGGTATTGTTGAGAGTAGGTGTTCTCTCTTCCCTGCCCTTTCCCTTTTTTTTTAGGCTAACCTGTTCATTTAACTAATTTAGTTGATGTACTTAATAGATTTGCTTAGGCTGAGTGAGAGTGTTTGCATTTCTGCTCTGGTTGCTTGCATTGAGTTGTTTGCTGGGCTGACGTGTATCATGTCAGACTAGAAATGACTAACGAGGAGAGGAGTATGAGTCTGTCCTTATTGATTTCCATTTGGTTTGACTGGCAGCAGCTAGAAATGGCACAGGAACTGTCTCTGGTTTGAAATGTCACATGTTCACGGGCGCGTGCCACCACAGGGAAGGTGGGACAGCAGCTGCACAGATTGGCCTTGAGCAGAGATGGCCAACTAACCAGCTTAAAACCCCCAAAACAAGGGCTACAGATAAGTGGACAAGTTTAATTTGTTGGTTGCTTTTATTGAACTCATTCGGTGCAGTTCCCACCCCTGGGGATCCATGGGCACCTCTTACAAGGAGGATCTTCATGTTTGCTGGGCCACACCTTCAGTAAGGATGTCAGAGTGCAGTGTGACAGAGCATGGAGACAATGATTTTACCTGTGAGCCAGGATGGAAACTGGAAGTGATATTTAGGATATGGTTTGCACCCAGGACCACACCTGACTGGAAGATTTAAACCCAGCCACACAGTAATAGCTTTGAAGGCAACGCAGGAGCTGATGCTTCTGCCACCAGAGCTGGGAATGGGAATCCTTTGAGCAGGCAAGAGGTTAGCAAGTACATCTGATCTCTCTGCTGGATGACATGCTGGACTGGAATACAGAACAGAAAGCAGTGATAAGGAGACATGTTATGACCTTGTCTGCTGTTAGCAGCTTACATAGCCTGCCAAGGAAAAACCAGCCTGTATTACAAGGGCCATATGGTATTTTACTAACTTGATGTATAAATCCCTAATACAATTAGAAGATCCAACTTCCATGCTGAATTAGAGCCTCAGTGCTGCTATATCTGGAGGAATTTCTGTATTGCTCAAGATTATTGGTATCAGGAAGGACAAAACCATGAAAGGACAGGGGTCTGTCAGCTTCCTGGGTGCAGTAGCCCTTTTGCTGTGAGAAATCCTATTCCAGCTTGCACAGCCCCTTGAAGGCTGCACGTCAAATGCAGTCAGGGGAAATGCAATACATCCAGGACTGGTGCTTCGAATGGTGTGGTTAGCCAAGGAGAGAAGGAGCCAAAGCGAGGAAAAAAATAGGCTTGATCAGAGATTTTTTTTTTCCAGATATTTCACTGGTAGAGAAATATCACTGCAGAGCAGATACTTGCTTTGTTTGCAGCCTTTTTGGGTCCTGGTATCTCTCTTATTCCTCTCCAGGTCATCCTCTCCGTTAGCATTAGCTAACAAAGTGCAGTTGGGTGATGGACCTCGAAGCTCTTGCATGCTGCCTTGGTGCCTGTGTCCATCAGCAGCTCAGTGCGTCACCACCTCTGGATTTCAATTTAAATCTCAGTCACTGCTGATATTCCCATCTAGAGAAGGGAAACTTGAAATTTTTGGAGTTCCATAGCAGTCATCCTTCACCCCATGGTGCAGGGAGCCCTGGGAAGATGCTGAGGAAGATCTTTGCTGCAGCAAGCCTCAACTCCAAATCTTGTGGATCGGTTTGAGAAGCTGGCTAGGGACTGTGTCCTGCTCTGCTTTGTGCTTTTCTTGGGAAGATATTATTCCATTTGCTTTCTGTGCTATAAAGTGCCAGCCAGGTTATCAGTGATACAAGTTCCCTTTTATCAGGGTTGGAGGGAACGTGGCTTTCAACTTGAATGGTTACAGTAGTTTAATCTGGTCAGATGTTTCATATGACTGCACAAAGCCTGGTGTTTGTCTGTGCTGTCTCTCTGGTTCATGCACACCTATTTGCAAGTGAATCATTCTGTGCCAGAGCATGTAATGGCAAAGTGCAGCTCTGGCTCTGCCCACCTGCTGGGGGTGACCATGGGAATGATCAACCTGGTAATAGTTACTCATAGAATCATAGAATCATAGAATGACAGAATGGTGAGGGTTGCAAGGGAGCTCCAGAGAGCAGCGCAGGCACAGCGTTCAGGGCAGTGACCTCTCGCCATGGCCATCCAGCAGCAAGTTTCTATTCACTATTTGCATTTGTTTTGATGGTGGGAACTGCAGTAGTACATCATTAACCTGAAATTTTCACCAAGAGAAGACTTTCAGAAGGCACATTTGTTGATCTCTCCTGTAATAATTCCTGCTTACTCAGAGCTTGGCTCCTCTGAGCCCATAGTCAGGCTGCCTTGCTTTTTCACATTTAAAAAGTTCTTAGATGCTGTTACAACTCAAGAGCCCTTTTAACATGAATACAAGGGATAAAATTGTTGAAAACTCCTTCAATGAAATGGCCAATATGGTGGCAATAAATTCAGAAGAAATGGACATTATCTGTTGATTGACCTTGGTACATAAAACAGCTTTTGCTTTTGCCTTGAGGCATCTGGCTGCCTGACATGGCCAATTATCCTATGATAACATCAACTTCATTGGGTCTTATTGCTTCATTATGAAACTGCTTTAGCTGATAATGCATTGTGATTAGTGGGCAAATGTTCTTGGGAGGAGAGATTACTCCTCACCCACTGCTTGGCCTCGCAGCAGTACCATTTGTCTGACATAGAACATCCTTTCCGGCTCCCAGGAGCAGCTTGCGGTGATGCTTCCCCTGCTTCCCTCTCTCAGTTTCCCATTGCTACTCAATGTGGTAGTCTTTGAGGAGGGTGAAAAAGCATGAAAATGCTGATTATCTTTTGGAAATCCTTTTTGTTTTCTCTTTGCAGTGGCCAGCCAGGGCCAGGGAGGGCTCTGATGGAGGTGCAGCTCCTCCTAAGGGGCAGTGGGGAGCCCATCCTCCCTCTGCCACCCACTGCCATGGTATCAACATTTTACGGGGTTCAGTGGCCATGTGGATAACTTACAGGGTCCAAAGGATGCATTCATGGTGCCTGGGGGAGTCAACAGGGAGATTTTGGGGAGCCAAACAACCTTATACAGTGAATATGATGAGAGTGTGTGTGTTTCCTGGGGCATCCTCCTTGTGCACAAGCATCTGGGACCTGCCCATGGAGCCACCAGAAAGCAGGGTCCTGCCCAAGCTGGGGCTCTGCCAGTTCCCCCAGCCCTGCCTACTGCCTAGCTCCTGGCAGGAGAGAGCAGAAGCCATTCTGCAGCTGGGGTTGTGTCCATGGCTGGAGGACAATGAAGGTGCAGACAGGAGCAGCTGAGGAGGAGAGATCAGAAGCTTAAGGAAGCCAAGGGAAATCAGCTGGGTCTGGCACAGCTGAAGAGGCAAGATCAGAGTCCCAGAGCAGCTGGGGGGATATTGGATTAGTAGTTGGGAGATCAGAAGCCTGGACTGACTGGGGAGGGCGGATCACACAGGCAAGGAGATCAGAAACCCCACGAGCCCATAAAGGGGTTCAGGTGGGTCAGGACAGCTCACAGGGGTGAGACCAAACAGGGACAGTGGTTTGCCAGTGCTGTGCTGCCTGCATCCTCTGAGCTTTAATATGCATCAGCATGTTGGGTTTGCATCCCCCCGTGATAGCACTGTGTCCCCAGCACAATCCCACCCCCTCAAATCCATGATATGCAAAATGCAGCACAGGAGGTAAGGCAGAGGCTCTTCCCAAAGGTCTCTGTCTGGATGAGTGGCTGTTTGCAGCAGGGGGACACCATAGCAATTATGCTGTATATCAGTGGAGAGTTCCCAAGAACTGCAAAAATACCAAGCTGCCTTACGATGAAACATGGTAAGGGTCTAGCCACGTTGTGTCCAGCACCTTTTCAGCTTAAAGCAGCCTATGAGGAAGGTGTTGGCAGCACATGGCCCCTCACAAACCCACCATCCTGAAAGCCTTATGTTCAGGATGCTGAGTGTTTCTCCCTGCTCCGGTGGCACACAGAGCTCCAGCCCACACACACACACACAACTGTTTTGTGCAGATCCTGACCATGGAAGCTGCAACTGCCAGCTTCTAGGGCCTGGGATGTGCCTGGAAAGTGGCTTAACTGGAAAGCTAAGGCAACCCCATGTAAAAAGGTACCAGCTGAGAAAGCTGAAACCTGTAAAACCTTTTGAGCCATGTTATTGGCTAAGCTGATAAAAGGTAGAGTGAATAAATTTCTGCACAGGGGAAATCCCTGCTGCATTCACACGGGCTCCTCACCATTTCAGAGTTAAGTAAATATAGTTCAGGATAAGACCAGTTTAAAGGGAATTTGAGAACATAATGAAGCTCAGAGAATTAACTTAATAGCTTTCGTTTGAGATTACAAAAAGTGTAATATAATGTTTAAATACCAATGTGGCTTCAATACTTCATAAAAAAACCCAAACAGAGATAAACCCACCGTTCTGTCCTAGCATCAGCTGGTAATCTTATTACTGAATTAATGTAACCATGTAAGTTATGATCACAGTTTTGTCAGACTAGGGGAAGAAATAAAAAATGAGGAGGCACGTGGAGGAGGAGCAAATGCTCCCCAGCCCCATCCTCACCCATTCACAGCATCTCTGAGGGCAACAGAGTCCCAGCATGAGGAAGCCAGGAGGAAGAATCCAAAAGTTAGGGGAAAATAAGTTATAAATGAGTAACAGTAATAAAAATTAACTATGTGCTTTTTCAGTGGAGTTTTTACCTGAGAGATCACCAATTCTGTCTGTGGTTTGGGGTAAGAATCCGGTTTTGTAACCAAACCAGGGGGCTGCTGGGGCTGCAGCTGGCAACAGGGACCAGCACTGGGAATGAATTGTTCATGGCATCTGCAGATGTGGGATAATCAGGATACAGGCCTGGCTCCTTTGGGACCATTTTTTTTCATGTTATACAGAACCAGTGGACAGTGTTCTCCGTGTTTCAGCTTTTTTAAGGTTTCCTACTGGTACAGGCTTCTTCTGGCTCCCTCAGTAGGGGCTGGTCATGCACCTAGGTCTGTTGCAGATCTCATAGCCTTGTATCTGCAAAAGATGCTGAGGTGGCTTGGCCTAGGGAAGCCAAATATCTTTACGTCTGTGTTCACAGCCAAAATTACATGCCCAGCTTTGAATGATGGAAACATTTCTCCAAATGTTTTGAACCCTGGAATAATGCTACTTACCAAACCTAATACCTAACAGGCCTCTTTTATGTGACTCTCACTTTGGTGACCAAAGTGCCAGGGTTTTACAAGAGCTGCTTATCCCCTGGCAAAACAAAACCAGTGAATTTATGCTGACAGCTTCAGATGCTGCAGAAACCTGAGCAACCTTTCACCAGCATATGTTGCTTGCTGGATCCTTCCTTAAGAACAAACCGCAGAAGCATCTTTAGCAATTTAATGAGCAATAAAGAAGACTATAAAAGAACAAGGATAATTAAATGCAATGATAGATTTTAGCACCCTAAATGATTACCAGAAGTGCTTAATCAAAACTAAGGTTTATGCTAGGCAGAATGAATGGCTCTTTGTTGCCCCATAACAGGAAACATTTAAAAATAAAATTCAAGGAAAGATTTGGGATAGCACTGGAATGACAGAAGCATTAAAAATCATTAAAAGCTTGCTTCCTGATGCCTCTCTGATGCTTGAGTAAAACAAATAAAGCAGAGCAGAATTAGGGAGCTGGTTTGTATGTTGCTTTGATCTTTGTTTCACCTTCTGAAAATATTTGTGAAGGGTACTTTAATACAATTTGGCTTGTTTTTCAATTTGGAAGAGGAGCAAATAGATTGACAGTGTTAAAGGTTAGTCAGTGATGTGATTCATGGAGGTTTTTTTGCCCCCTTCAGACTTACTGACATGGGAGGTAAATCCTAGAGCATGAACTGTTGGCTACCATGGCAGAAGGAAGGGTGATGTGCATGCATGTGTGCTGTCAGGATTGAGTGTGCATGTACTTCAGCCTCGCCGCCGCTCCCATTTCAACAGCACAAATTGGAAACTAAGGAAGGCACCAGCATTGCCACAGATTCTTTCTTAGTAAAAAAGACTTAAATTCAGTGGATTAATTGCACATTTTCATGCAACGACATGATGCTAATTGTTTACACTGAGCCACATTTGTTCGTGTGAATTATCTTAATTAGAAGATTCTTTAGGGTATCATTGTAACAGAGGATTTTAAAAATGAGGGGATATGGAGGGTGTCAGGGCAATCCTGTGCAGATGATCCTCTTGTGTGTTCAGGGTGACATAACCTGTTACCTCAAGCATTGATTTCTTGGACAGATACAAAAGGGCTTGAAACACCGGGGCTGTAATTGTAACGATCCATAGACTGATCCTTCCCTCTTTCCCTCCCAAGCCCTCCCTATACTGGGCAGAGGCTTGGAAAGGTGGGGAACATTGTGACTCCAGTTCTAGGCTCCCCAGTTCAAGAGAGATGGGGGACTTCTGGAGAGAGTCCAGCACAGGGCCACCAAGATGATCAGGGGACTGGGGCATCTCTTTTACAAGGAAAGGTTGCGAGACCTGGGGCTGTTCAGCCTGGAGAAGACTGAGAAGGGATCTTATAAACACTACTAAATACCTAAAGGCTGGGTGTCAAGGCAATGAGGCCAGTCTTATTTCTGTGGTGGCCAGTGACAGGACAAGGGGTGATGGGCACCAGCTGGAACACAGCAAGTTCCACTGGAACATGAGGAGAAACTTCATTGCTGTTCATGTGAGGGAGCCCTGGCCCAAGCTGCCCAGAGAGGATGTGGAGGCTCCTTCTCTAGAGGTTTCCAAACCCACCTGGACACATTCCTGTGCCCTCTGCTCAAGGGGAACCTGCTTTAGCAGCAGGTTGGACTGGATGAGCTCTAGAGCTCCCTTCCAACCCCCACCATTCTGTGATTCTGTGATTCAGTCCTGGCCTCTCTGGGTGCTTACGTTAGTGCTGAGGTGGGTGGCTGCATCGTCCCCGCTGTGTCATGGAGGCATGTCCCTCCACTTTGTTAGGGGTGCAGAGTGGAACTGATGCAGAGGCCTTCAAATCTCCCCTGTGTCACCCAGCTGAGAGCTGCTTTGCTGCAGCCTTTACTAATAGCCTTTAGCCTATTAGACACATATGTAGGTGGACGAGGGGAAGTCCTGAGCCATGCCCCCCCCCAGCCCCTTTGTGCTCCCTGCCACAGCCCCAGCCAAGAGCAGCCCAGCCTTTTTGCCTGTATTATTCTCACCATCTCCCTGACAGGTGTAGTAAGACACCCAGCTATCTCAAGCTGAGAGTGTTTGAATGAGGAGAGTTTTGTTTTTTGTTTTTTTTTTTTTTAATATTAAGAGTGAGATTAGAAGTGTCTCACTGGAGCTTGGTGCTACAAACTGCTCTGTGAGGAGGGCACGGGATGAGGGAACCAAAATTGCAGCCAGCGAGAGTGGAAGCTTCCTGGGCTGCTCACAGGAGCAGGCAGCACTGAGCTGCATCCCTGCACACATGTTACCATCACTTTAATGCACGTTATCCAGGAGAATGGAGGCTATTTGTGATTGGATGGGACTCTACTCCTGCCTTGAACTTTGATTCACCAGCTCTTCTAATGGGAAGAGGATCATGACTCATTAAGGACTGAGATCTACTTAAGTCTTTTTCAGCATAAAAAAAACCCCCAAGCAATAACTTCATAGTCAGCTGCAATGATATTTCACAATATCATATGCCTGGAAGAGCTGTGTCCTGGATCACTATCACTGATCAGAATCTAGCCATATTTAAGGGAGAAAGTAAAAGCAAATGTCCTTCTGTTCTTCCATGAGACTTAATTTTTCTTAATTTTGCTTATTGGGATTCACATCACATTTCCTTAAGAGAATCTACTCTTGATGCTAAGTCAAGATTGACAATCTGGAGCATCATAAAGAAAATGTATCTGAAATATTTGCACAGTTGGGTCTCAGAGGCACTGGGCTGTCTGAAAGTGTTAATGTAGGCAGGCTGCAACCAAAGGAGCTTTTGCAGCTCCAACAGACATATTAATTTTGAAGGGTGTTTCTTTGAGCACTAAGCCTTTCTCATGCTACATGCTGTTTGCACTCTTTTGTCTTACAAACCTTTTAAAATTTATCCCAGGACACTTCAAGTTGAGGCTTTTGGGTTTTTTGGGGTGGGTTTTTTTTTTGTTGTTGTGGCTGCCTGTTTTCTGTCTGAACTCAGTAAATGAAGAGCTGACGAGGGGCTGGGTGAGAATTTCAAACTCCCTGCAGGATAGTCTCGCAAAAGACGATATGGAAGGAAGAAAAACAAAAGCACATGTTGCCAAATGTATGCATATTTTACATTGGTGTTTTGTAGCATAAAAGTGGCTGCTTTGTGTGCGTTTTCAAGACATAGAGGGAATAAGCTCAATGAAATATTCCAGTACTTTGACAACGCCAGCACAGGTTTGGGCTTTTTTTTGTATCATGAAGCACTTGTTCTTTAACTATGATGTTTATTAAAGAGCAGTGGGTTTAGCAGTTCTCGTAAACAATTTCCATAGTTGCCAAGGTGGTGTGGCTGGAGAAATCAAAGTACTCGTGAGGACATTAAAATGTAGGTTTTCTTTAAATGACAGCAGAGGGGTACTGGGTAACTTCTGTTTAAGTTTGGTTTATTAAGCTTAGGACTTGATCTGGTGTTGATGCAAGGAGGTCCAATGGCCCTGTATCAAGGAATGCCCATGGTATCACCCCTGCTGACAGCAGAACCAGTCCCTTGGCTCATATGCTGTGCCCCTTCACAGCCCAGGTCTCAAGCCCATCCCTCTGAGGATGTGAACCTTGATCAATCCTCTCTGGCTTGCTAACCTTTGTGAATTGTTGTAGGTGCCCAGTGGAGGCCACTGGAGTCAGCTGGAGCTGCTGATTTTGTGGGACTTTAGATCCAGCCCCTAGACCTATGCAAATATTTCTGAGTTGCACTGTCATGAATCCCCAAAGTATTTTCTGTGTCTGTCACCAGCAACAGCAAATGTCACAGATATATCCAACAAAAGGGAAAAAAAAAGGATTTTTATGATGTCACTTGAGAAATGAGTTACAATATTGCCAGTCTTGGAGGTTTGTTGAGGTTACCATAAAGTTCTGAGCCATAGCTTAGAATCTCCGTTTTTAGTCAAAAACATGATCTGGAGAACCAAAAAGCCATAAACTTTTAAAAGGACTAAATCTCTTTTTTAGAAAGAGCTGTGTGATTTCTTAGCTTGACTTACAGAACTTGGGTTCTGAAGACATGAACTCCAACAGCATCCTTGAGTCTCTCATGCATATCAGGCAGTGGCTGCTGCAGACGGGTAGAGATGGCGTCTGTAATCCACAGCTGTCCTCTTAGAGGGAAAATCACAGCCTCCAGTATGGCAGCTCAGGTCTGAGAGGACCTAGAGGAGCTGACACTGAAAGATTGCCTTCTATAAACAGTGCCATTAAATCCAGATTTTAAAAGCTCTGAAAAGTCCTGTGAGACAAGACAAGCAGCCAGGAGGCACTTATGGACAGGGTGTGTCTGACTGCCAAGGTGAAGTGCTGAAACATCTTCTGCTCCACTGCTACCAGTCTACTGTAAAGCCCAGAGACATTACCAAAACCAGTTCCTGTAATGGGGCTTCTGCTACCTCTCTGTTCCAGGGTGGTGGGACAGCATGGGGAGGGCTGGCAAGCAGCTGCTCCACACCAGGCTGTATCTTCAGCATTCAGGTTCTGATCTTGCAGAAGCTGGTGCATCCATGTTAATCAGCAACACTTTGGTTTAACATATACTGAAACAGGTTTTCTGTGCTTTTACATATTAAATGTCTATCAAGAACAGATTAATGTTCTTGAGCTGAGACTCTTTGGGCAGGAAAATGACAACAAAGTGTGACCAAATCCATGCAAAAAGGAAGGGTTTGCTTGAAGAAATTAAAGCAAATTTCAAATACTCAAGTCCACTGATTAAAAACATTATTACATCTCTCTGGTAGTGAAATAGCCAGTGGTAATTTCTGCTCCTTTCTTCACAGGCCCCACATTACCTTGAGGTGACAGAGAGGATTCATGGACTGGAAGGTAACAGAAAGACAACTTCAGCTGCAATAAAGGTACCTGTGTGAGACTGAGTTATCCATTTAAATCAATATTAAATGATCAGTAGTGCACATGTGTTTCAAGCAGAGGCAGTACTGCCTGTCTGGAGTTGGCAGTTTGCTTTCCAACTGCTTTCCACCTTGCTTTTCTCAGACTTGTACTTTGAGTATCTAGAGCTCCAGGATCAAGTCCTCTGCTTCTTTTCTAGCAAACATCCCTGCATGGGATAGAAAAAAAGGTATTAGAGAGAGAGATGGCCTTGTTAATCTTCATATGTTCCCCTTTAAAACAGGAAACTGGGATTTTTCTTCTGAGGGAAAATGCTAATAGACTGGGAATGATTGTTACTATGCCACTTTATGAGCATAATGAATTTCTTAATATTCACTTTGAATTCTTC
Source organism: Urocolius indicus (assembly GCA_013401255.1). Lineage (NCBI taxonomy): Eukaryota > Metazoa > Chordata > Aves > Coliiformes > Coliidae > Urocolius > Urocolius indicus. The sequence goes on along the minus strand of WBNH01012777.1, from coordinate 574,836 downwards.
TTTATCTCACCATTTTCCATTGCTTTTCTCTCCCTCCTGGGAAGCATACAGGGTTTTGGGCATTTGTCTTCTCTGAGCTGAACTCATAATGGGTTGTCACAGGCTACTTTTGCTGCAAAGGACCTGAGGGGGGATGAGTGTGGGGGCTGTGAGTGGTAAAACAGTTCTGTCTCCAAGAGTTTATAGGAGCACTGTCTGGGGGTGCTGAGCCCATGGGCTTGGGTGTCTATGTGAGTAGATGGAGCTGGAGTGGGAAGAGCTGCATTTTTGGGGAGCACTAGGGTTGGGGGAGAGCTCAGGTCAGCCATGTTAGGGGACACTGCCTCATGATGTCCCACTGTGGCTGTGTGGAGGGGCACCTGTGGGGACGAGTCCTACCAGGGTGCCATCTCAGCAGAGCTGTCTTGGGGCTGGCATTGCTCCTGGTACCCCACTGCTCTCCTGGGAGTTCTGCAAGTCAGCAGCATGGAGGGATGTGCCTGGGCTGGTCCCAGCCCCATTCTGGCTCCTGCCTGGGAGGTGGCTGTTTCTGTGCTCGGAAGACCTCATAAACAGAGGGGCAAAGTTATTCCTTTCCTTTCTGTTCCTGTGCTGCTTCCTGAGGCCCATTTCTCTGGCAATTGGTTCCTCCTGACCCCTTTTTCCCTGCTCTCTGGCAACTGTGTGGCTTTACAATGGTGAAAAAAAACCCAGACTCCGTCGTCCCCAGGTAACTATTTGGTATAAGCAAACCATGCAGCTTTAATGGAATTACCTCAGCCCTGCCAGTAAATCATTTATAGAGGCAGTAAATAAAATATGTTTCTGTGTTCTTAAAAAGACAAAAACAAGAGTTGTCAGCCGGCAAAGATTCATGGGGGAGTGGGGAGTAAACCCAGAACCTGCCCCACCACAGAGCTCCAGGCTGTGAATGGGACCTGGTAGGGAAATCATCCAGGGAGGGAGGATCAGGAAAGCTGTGCTGCTGCTGGGCAGGGACCCTGCCGTGCCCACCAGCCTCTTCCTGACTGGCTGCTGCCCGTGCGCATCCCTCTGTCTGTCTGTCCAGTGGGGCATTTCCGAGGTTGCCTCTCGGTAGCCTTGACCGTGAAACACGAGTCCTCACCACTTGACCTGAATTTCCGAGGCACCCGCTGTAGCCCCTCAGTGTCACCGAGCCCCGATTGAAACCCGACCTCTGTCACTAATGGCATTAACGGGAGCTGCGGGGCCAGGGCGGGTGGCAGCCCCGGGGGATGCTCGAAGGGGGGCACCGAGGGATGCCTGGCGGGGGATGAAGGGTGCCCAGAGGGGAAAGAAGGAGAGGTGCCCGGAGAGGAACAAGCATGCCTGGATTGGGATGCAGGGCCCCTTCCCGGGGCTGCGTCACCCCGCTTTGCCTGTGGGGATGCTCTGCCCGGCGGCGCCGGGGCTCGGTCTGGTCCAGCCCGCAGAGGGAAGCGGTGACAGGGGTCCGCAGCCGGTCCCCTGCTGGCGTGGGGGGAGTTCGGGCCGGGGAAGGCGGCAGCGGAGATTTACGATGCGGGAGGACAGAGCGTGAAAGCAGTATATCATCATCAGGTTGGGCTGAAAGAAAGAAAACATATCTTCAACAAAAAGAGGGGCTTCGCAATTCAGCTGCGTTGTTAGGACAACGCAAACTATCCTTGAAATGATTAGTTCCACTTCAAAGGCATTTACATTCAACAGGGGCAGACGCAGCCTCTTTTTATGTCGCCAGAGGAGGAGGGAAGAAAAATAATAATAATAAAAAAAAAAAAAAAGAGGGGGGCGAGGAGGAGGTGGGGAGGTTTTGTGCTAAGGAGAGTCATATGTTTGCTCCTTCTATTTATTTTTCCCTCGTTCAGGGGATGCTTGTGTAAGATAAACCAAGTGCTTGCAGCCGCAGGGCTCCGGAGCTCTGATAGGGGAGGTGGGCAAGGGGTGGCTGGGCCAGTGACTCCCAGAGCTGCACTCATACTCCTCAGCCCTGTCCAAATGGGAAGCAAAAAGACAACAGTAGAAAGAAAAGAAAAAAAAACTAAAAAGAAGAGAGAGAAGGGCTAAAAAAATCGCTGACCTCAAGAGCTGTCTTTCCTGGGACATCTGTTATTAACTTGAGGAAGCGTGACATACGTTTGGTTAGCTCACAAAGACACAGGGAATCCTGACAGAGTTTGGGAAAGGTTTGAAATCCCCACACTGCTCGGGAATTGGCTCCCATGTGATGGCCTGTGCTGGGAAGAAGTTTCTTCTGCATGGAGAAAACTTGTTTGGTGCGTTCCAGGTTATCCTGAGCTTCACGGGATCAAACATGAAGGAGGAAAATGGCGCTGAGATCAGCTCAGAGTCAACATGTGCCATACCTTTGCCAAAACTCAGCCCATCTCCCTGATCAATTCTTACAACCAAATGAACATAGTCTTAAATTTCAAAGCAGGGCACTTATTTTAGCTCCCAAATGACCTCGTGGCAGTGTTCCCATCATGCTTAGTGTTGGAAGTCAAGAAAGCAATCGTAAAAAATGAAAATGCAAACTATGGAGCCTATGTGGAGAGTTTCCTGTGCTAGCAGAGGAACTCCGCATCACCTGAATCCTGTTGCACCAGCACATGTGCATGGGGAGAGGTTGGTGAGAAGCTGTCCTTGCTCTCTGCCTCTGTTCCTGTTGCTGGTTTCTGCCTGATGTTTTGTGGCTCGTCCTTGGCTTAGGCCTTATAATTCTGTAGGAGAAGAAAACTGAAATTCTAAAATCTCCCAGGCAAGAGTTTTCAAAAATATTTTGTCTGCCACAGCTATCTCAACGCATATGCACTGAATTATTCTCAATACTGGTGCTGATCAAAAATGTTTCTTTCAAGTCACTTATGTGGGGAGGTTAACACTTTGCACATTTGGAACCTAACTACGGTATCTGGCGGTTTTATAAACATTTTTAAAGGTGTTATGAACATTTTAGTGCCTGCGTCCACAAACTCTCTGCTTTAGCCCTGTTGGAAAGCCAGAGATGACAGTGGCCCCAGCTTTATGAAATAAATTGCAGCATGCAAGTTAGTGTTTGGGAACTAAACTCTTATTCCAGCTAAAGCTGTAGCTGAAGTCACGGTTTAGCTGTTCCATCATCCTTGGTTTAGGATATGAACATGCGTGTGAGTCATTCCTGATCAATCCAAGAAATTCCCTTTCCCTTTTTTCCCCCCCTTTCCCCTTTCTCTTTCTTATTTTTTCATCAACCTTTTTCTTACTGCTATGGGAAAGATGAAATGAGGAGAATTGGAGATGTCAGCACCCACTTTCAGTTACTTTCATCCAGATTTTGGTCATCTCAGATATTTCCTTTGCTCTGAAGAGCTGTGGCCCAAGGAGAACAAGTCTGGTGCTGGGTCTTGTTTTGATGATGTGGGTTAAGAAGTCACATGCTGCAGCAAAAAGTGTATTGAGATTAGAAATGGGCCATTCTGTGGAAATCAGCTCTGGTGGGGCTGTTGGTAACCAGGAGAAACGTGGCTGAAAGTGTGGCAGTGGCATTACAAAGGTGGTGGCATTTTTTTTAAGGGTGAACGCCACAGAGTTGATGCTCTGAAAAAAGAAATAAATGTAACTAGAAAAAAAAAAACTAAGAAAAACAAAACAATATTGAAAATTAATTAAAAAAAAAGAGAGATAGTCTTTAAAATAGTTTGAAATGGGAGAGAGAGATGGGAGAAGGGAAGTGGGGTGAGCGCTGGCTGCGGTGCTGTGCAAGGGGCAGCGGAGCTCGGAGGCGAAGCTGAGAGCACTGCCAGCCTGAGACATGTTAGCCAGCAGTGTCATGTTTCATTCCTGAAGATAGAGAAATGTTTTCAGTCAAAAAAAAAAAAAAAAGAGGAGGGGGCATTTTTATTGAATTCCCTGCAAGTTCATACTTTAAAAATGTGTTTTCCATTTCTGACTCTCTTGTTTTATGAAACACTAGAAACACGAGAGCTTTGCAAATATCCTCGAGAGCAATGGGAGCTGGACATTTGCTCTGTCATTTATCCCGTCATTTAGAGAGGCGTTGTCAGGAAACTAAAGCTGATGCGTGGTTTAGCTCTAGAGCACCTTCTGTTGTGTGGACCTTTCCCTTCTCCTCAGTTTTACTGTTATTCTGCCACCCCTGTTCCTAAAATAACAGCGAGGCTGCTTGGGCTGCTTGGCTGCAAGGGGGAGCAGGGGCATCTCCCCCTGGGACTCCTTGTTTAATGGGGTGCTTGTAAAGGAGAAATACACCAAGCAGAGAGGTAATTTTAGGCTGCTTTGTGAGACTGAGGGCTCAGGGAGTGAGGCTGAGTGAGCTGGAAGCATTTTGTGTTCCCTGGGCTCAAGAGCAGGAATTTCGGCTTGCTTGCCCCAGCTGATCCATGCCTGTCCATGATCTGGCATTAACTAGCACCAGCTTTTGGCTTGTCAGGTGGGTGCTGTTGGCTGTAGCATCATCCAAAGCATTTTTTTGGCAACAGGAATGAGGAATGTGGCTGTTGGTGAGAAACCCACCTGGTGACTCCAAGTCCCTTTGTAAATCCATTGGTCACAGCCTCACCCATAGCAATGCAAAACTCGGGTGAGTGGGAAAATTCGCTCGGATCTGGGGATTCAACCCAAAGTCCTGGTGCTTTGGTGTCCTTGGATGGGGCAAGCAGTGCCGAGTGCAGGGAGCGGGATAGCAGGCCAGGTGAGGAACGCCCTTCCCCATGGGGTCTCTTCCCCCCTTGTTATCCCCTTGTCTTGCCCTTTCTCTGATTTTTGTGTACAGGCATGTCTCCCTCCCCTCCTTCTTGTCTGTGCAGCTCCTCTTCCATTCTTGTGTTGCTCCACCCTCTGTCTCCCTTGTCTGGCTGCCCCACACCCCCTTTGTCCTGCTCGGCTGCTCCACATCGCTTTTGTGTGCTAATAGCAGCTGACTGCCACCGACTCAAAGGATTCCAACGCCGCTGCCATCGCCCCTCATCTTTTAATTCAGTGGCTGAGGACCAAGCAGGCTCCTCTGTCCTGCCCCCGTCACTGTGCAGCGTTGCCCATGCCCTGGGAAGTGTCTGTGGGTCCTTTCTCTCTGGGTGATGTTTTGGCTGTTATTGCCATAGCCTGAAGGGGACAGTCCCAGCAGCCAGTGCCCCATGCCCCTCATCTTGGAGGCCCCATGCAGAAGGTGGTGGCAAGGCAAACTGGAGCTGCAATAAGGTCTTCTGGGCTGCTTTGGGCCATACTGGGTCTTCCCTGAGGTGCTGGCATCCATGTGACAGGGGAAAGGACTTGCACCTCCATGGGAAGGTAGGTCCCCATTGCTCCTGAAACCCTCCAGCCTTTGCAGCATCATCCACACCTGAAGTGTTTCTTGTTTTGTTCTATGTTCAACTCAAAATATTCAGAGAAATGGTTTCCTGGAGGAGATTTTCCTTTGAGTATCTGGAATTTGCTGTTTAATATATGGCAGGAGCTACTGGCATTCATTGCCTCCGGACACATCCCTCTGAGGTGCTGGAGCAATCCCCTCTGGTGGTGGGATGGCTGCTGGGGGGGGAGCAGGTGACAACGTGCTCATTCCCACCCCACACTTCTCCCCAGTGCATCCCCAGTGCTGACGCAGCTGCACTTTTGCCGGGTGCTCCTCCTCTAATCCCACAAGCTGCAATTCCAGCAGGAGACACCCTGGCCCCTTTTCCCCCACAGTAACATCATGCCACATGCTTTATTGCTCCTTTCCCTCCGAGGAAGCCTCTGATCTGAGCACACCCCACAGCTCAGGTGGGTCCCCTCTTGCAATGGGGCTGGGGGAGCAGGTCTTTACATGACAGAGCTTTCCTGGGCTCTACTTTGCATGGCAGAGTTTTCCTGGCTGGATAATGTTTGTTGGAATTTGGTGTCATATTTGTTTTTCTAAGACCCATACTCCCTGCCCCGTTTTTTGTCCTGCGTTGGCAGAAACCTGCCTCATCCTCAGAGCCCTAGGACTGCCAGGATGGTGGATGGGGATGGTGCATGTCAGCCAGGCCATGCTGAAACCTTTGGTACTGGCTGTGAGGGAGGCAGCCAGGGATGACGTAACTTGCCTCCAGTAAATGGAAAAGAGTTGCACAAAATACTGAGGACGCTGAAAAAAAAGGTAGACAGATATCAGAATAATTCCTAGAGGAATAAACCAATGTCTCTTCTGAAAGGAAAATCTGGAAAGTCAGGTGGCATTTCTCTGTGGCCACACATTTCCTCTGAAACTGTGTAGGGTTGTTAGTAAGCAGCCCATACATTGTAACTGTGTTTGGATTCAGAGGGGGCAACAATAAGAATGTGTTAATGCATTTTGCCTAATTACTCATCCTTTTCAAGATTTGTTTGAAACACTTTTCCATGATACTCTGTTTTCTTTCCTCTGAAGAGAACAAGTGAAAAAGAATAAGCAGCAGAGATGGAAGGAATACACGCTAATGAGATGTTAAATGAAGTATTTATGTTACACACCAACGGGTCTCACTTGTACATCTGGAGTAAAAATATACCTATATGCATATGAATGGATGCATGCATAGATAGAGTGAGATACAGATTGCTTGGGAGCTTGTGGACATGTGGATGTATGTTTGTATGTGCAAGTAGGTGGAGAGAGACAGAAATTCACCTATGCACTATGTAGCCTTGATTTGCAGTTGAGTGAGCTGGGATGGGCACATCCCGCTGCCTCTGATACACCCCAGAGATTGCACCTTCTTAAAAAATAAACAAGCTCCCTTAAACCCCAGTATAGGCTGAGATAACACAGGCAGATGCTAATAAACACCAAGAGACTTGCAGCCCCCAGAGGAAGAGCCATGTGTGGGTTTCCACGGCATGCTGACCTTTTGTGTGAGTGCTTCACTCCACCACAAAGTCAGCCTGTGTGACCTTCCAGGGCATGCAGGAGCTGCAGTGTCCTGGAGAGAAATCCTGTCCCTACTGAATCCATCCTGGTGCCAGCCAGAGCCAGAGTTGGAGCTGGAGCCAGTATGAGCAGCCCTCACTTTCTGGAGATCACACGCCATCACTGCTGTCAGATAAGAATATAAAAGCCTGGTTTTATTAATCTAGTACAGCCTTCTACATATTAAAAAATAGTTGTGCCATTAATAATGAATTTGTCACATTTCTCTGTCAGTTCCAATTTGTGTTCCCTCTCAGCTGGCAGCAGGCTTTGTCAGCCAGCACGGGGGGAGCTAGCAGAGCTCTCACCTGCCACCTCAGCATCTCTGCTCTGCTCTGTGCTCTGCCTACAGACCTGGGTGCTGCTGGCCAGTGGCTCCAGCCTTATTGCCTTCCAGAAAAGTGACCTGGTCCTTAAGGCCATGAGGACGAGGCTGGCTTAGCTGGCAAATATGGTCTGAAAAGTGTTTTCTGTTTCTTGGGATACTAAAAAGAATCAGAATGGCAAATACACAGGTTTTTAAATTCAAATACCTGGTGAAGTTTTTTTTGGTTTTTTTTTTCCCCATCTAAACAGTTAAATAGTTGAGCACAGATGTTACTGGGTAACTGCCAGGGCAGTTACTTAACCATTCCCAAATAAATCTGCTTTTTCTCCACTGAGACTGCATTAGAATTTGAAATGATAGAGCTCAGGGAATTGCATCAAATACCTGTAACAGGATCAGCACCTCCTGGCAGCAGCCAGTAGGAATGATGACCTCCAGCCAGTGACTTGAAACCTCCCATCACATCACCCTTCTTGGAGCAGGTCTGATGGACCTGACATGTTGTGGAATGCTGCCTGGACAGAGTTCTGGGAAGCCTGGGGCAGATGTGTGGCTACTTCTTGTCTCCCTCTGTTTCAGTATTTGCTCTAGGAAATAGCACCTCTGATTTTGCCACCTGCTGCAATTTGGTTTTTAAAAGTTACAGTCTGTGAAGTCTGGAGGTCTTTCAGCAATGGGTTGTCTCTCACTGTGGGATGTTTCAGTTTGATTTCAGGAGATGAAGCTCTTGCTTCTGAGCTGCTTGTCTGTCCCTGTCCCCTTGCTTTGCTAACTCCAAAACCATATATTGGAGTCACTGAGCTGCCTTAGACATGCTAATCACAGGACTGGTTGTTATTGCCCTGAGTCGGACAGTGCAGTGTGGTGAGAACAGCTTTAAAAGCTTGAAAAGGGGGAAAAGAAAATGGGGTTTGGTTTTCTCCAGATCCTTTGAACCCATGGGGTTATGATGCAAAGGGATACAATCAAGGATGATGAGATGGAGTGTAGGCAGTAGCTGCCACAGGAAGGTGCTGAGACACGGGGCTGGCGAGAGCCCGGGTGGCCGAGCTGCTGGTGCCTTCCTGGGCATGTCTACTTGTACTCTCTGGCATTAAGTCACTCGGCACAGCAAGGGTACAGCAGCATACAAAGTACCACTAAACAGGTATTAGAGACCTGAGTTCAGTACAAGGTGGAGCAAACAGTTGGAAGTGACAGTGTAAATATATACTGCGGGCGTTTGGCACAATGTGGCAGGCAAAGGTTTTGAAGGAAACTTCTGTTACTGGGAGTGATTGAGTTTAGGTTTGTTTTGGTTTTTTTTTCTCAACTGTCATTGCTTGCTTTCTTTTCAAAGTCCCTAATGAAAACATCTGCTTATCCAGAGAAGGGGCTCATGAATGCCTTGCTGGGGAAGGTGTCAGCAGCTGCCATGCAGGCAGCTCGTGGGTGCCAGTGGGGGCTGCTGGGCCAGGCATCCCCCCAGCCATCCCTGTGCCCTGTAAGGGTGTCCAGCAGTGAATCCTGAGGGATTATAGCCTCATCTGGGCAGCTTCAGCCCTTCTTCACAGGGTTTCACGACTCTACTCGGTGCAGGGGCTGTGGCTGTCACCCTCAGTGAAGGGAGACATGGATGTAGCCTGGGGACTCCATGTGAAGCAACAGAGAAAGGGGAATTTTACTTTTCCTGAGCCTTCTCGGGCTGGCAGCACCCATCACACTCGTGACATGATGCTGCTGTCCTCTATCCTGGCAATGAGGGACCTCCCCTCCAGCGGGAAGGGGAGGGGTGAAGTCCTCAGAGCTGTCATGACTAAACCTTTCAAAGCACTCAATTCTTTTTGTAATGCTGCTTTGTATATGAGGTTTCTTTCCCCGTCTTAGCTGTGAGCTTTTTGAGCTTTACTGTTATTGCCTGTGCCATGTGCTATTAAATTAGTGCTCATGCCACGGTGTTTCTAGCTTTTGCTGTTGTAGAATCTTTTCTTTAAGATCCCGGAGTCTACCTGACTGCAAGCGAGGCGTCAGCTGTGCCACTCAGCACCTTCCCCCAGCCCTCCTCAGGCACAATGGGCAGAGGCAAAAATGCTCCTTGTTTTTAGAGAAAAAGCTACTGAAAAAGAATAAGGAGACCAGTGAGCTGGAATTATAAAGCATTCTTTTGTGTACGTGTGCCTGTGTGTTGAACCATGGGTGCCAGCCAAGTTGCTCTCGGAAAGTTTGGAAGAAGACAGGCCAAGTTAAAATTATGGTGTCAGTAGAGGGCTGTGAGACTGCAGATAAATATCTAGTAGGAAAATATTGTCCTGAATTGTTAACCTAAGACTGAGATGGAAATGTGGTGAAGGGATCTCGAGTCACAGCAAACTCACAGTGTCTTTGCTTAAGTGCTGTAATGGCACAGGAGTTACGGCCACACTGGAAGGGCACCCTGGCAGCCACGCTGCTACACCTCTGAGCTCAAAGGATATAAGGAAAAAAAAGGTTGGAGAAGGATTTTTATTAGATCAACTCTTAAGTGAGACCTGGGTGTATTTAGTGAGCGATCCGTGACAAACCCACTTGCAAAGACAGAGATGATAACAAAAGATTCACCTTGAACGATGGTTTCAAAGTTACCTTTGCAGGGAAAAAAAATCTATAAAATGTGTGTGTGTCTGTATACACAGGGCCATTGACAAAAAGCCCAATCCCTCTCTGTAATTCACTGGAGAAAAATGAATGTGATGGTTGATCTTGCCTTCTGACTGAATTGAATATTAGCATTCCAGGCTGACTTTTCCTTCTGTGTCCTGCAAAAAGATTATACAGGAGCCTTCTGTGACTGCAATGTGAGTGAGCCTAATGAATGTGTGTGCTCAGTCTAATAAATAAATTACATTTTATTTTTAAAAATATGTGTTTTTCAAGAGCTTGTACCGATGCACTCAGAAATTCTTATTAATCTATCAGAGTTAGCTTTCTAATTAGTGTATGATTGCTATTTTATAGGCAATGCCAGTTGAACATCATGTTTTTTTCCCCCAAGAATGACTCCTGGGCACCCATAGAAGATTCATGAGAATGGCTGAGACTAAATAGGGGCAGAATTTGGCCCCCAAAAACTGAGTTTCTGAAAGAAAAGGCAAAGGAGGTTCTGAGAAGCAATCCAAGATGCTACTTAAAATTCAGTTATTGTCCTAGAGATTGACTGCACTAACTGTATCCTGCCAGTAAGGGCTGGCTTTTAAAATAGATATTTCTGATTAGTTTAATTCATGGAGGTTTTTTTCCTCTGAATTGATGAAATGAACTAGGCAAATAATAAATTTTTCACTGGAATGAATCTGCTTAATCAATTTAGACAATCAGTTTGTTCTTTGCTTAATAACATTTGCAAAAAGAAAACAAAGTCTCTCATTAACAAGGATGGCCAGACATTCATAATGAGAGGTGGCATCTAACATCAGGTTATGTCTTCCATACAAGTAGAAAACAGGATTAAACATCTGGTGTAAGTATCTGGCTCTAAAATGCCTTTCCTGCTACTCAATGTGGGATTCGACATTTGGGTTTTTTCCCCTGGCATCAGTCCCATTTACATCCCTAGATATTTTGCCAGGGTGGGAGTTAAGGGCAGGTACATGGGTTCAGGTATGAGCCTGCCTAAAAAAATGTGGAGGTTTTCAGACTGCTTTTGATGGAAGCTCAGGAAATAACCCAGGGACCAAAGGCCATGCCAAAACCCTGCATTTGGTAAAGTTCTCTCATTTGCTTTTTAGAGAAGGAGGTTAATGTGGAGTTGTATTAAATAACTGCTTCTTACAATGGGCTGCAAAGTAACAGCTCGCCTGAGAAGCCTGGGACTTCAAAGCATCTCTGCACAGGGAAAACAAACACTGCTAGCCAGAGAGTGATTATGCCTGTACTGCAGTGCAGAGGACTGTTTGGTCTAGTAATTTTAAAGACATTATCTCCTAATGTTTTATTTCCACTGTGTTCTGGATTTTATGTTGATTTTAATTATACCTCTTAGGAATAATATCTGGTAGACTAATTTTGGTGAATGGCAATGAAAAAGCATTATCCACCTATGGTAATTACACATATTTCTTGGTCCCTAGATAAAATAGTTTTATTTAAACTCCACTACAGAATTTATAAACTCTTTTTTACAGAGTCTTCCAGTGGAGTTTCAGGTAATAGAAATCTAAAATACTAATCTCAGTATCCTAAATGGCCATCTCCATTTACTGATAAACTGTTTACCCCAACAAATTTCCTTTTGCATCCCTCTCAGAAAATAAACCAAGTAAAGCAAAGACATGCAATATTTTCCTTTGTGGTTCCTATTCATTTAATAACTATGGGGTTAATCCTTCTGCCTTTGAAATCAGAGGGTTGGGGTGTTTTGCCACTGGGTGTTGCTGCTGAGTGTGCCCATCCAAGGTTTCTCTCACGGTGCTGGTGTAAATGCCCAGTGATGGGCATCTTCTGCTGATGCTCAATATCCAGGAGAATTTTAATGACCCATTCTTGATTCCAGCATAACACTCCGCTGACACTTTGGCCAAATATCCTATTTACTAACCTGAATGCTCCAAATCATTAACATATTATTGTCAAAAATGTTAAAAAAACAGCATCTTTTTCTCTACATCCTCATTGCATTTGGAAACAGCAGCTCAGGATGAACTGTTGTTTTCACCTGTGGGTGATGTCTAATGACTGATAGCATCCTCCTGGGATACCCTTCACCTCTCTCCGCTGTTGTGTCTCCTTCAAGTTTCTCCTCAAAACCTGTCTTTCCCTTAGCACTTTTCAGGCAGGTGTATAGGGGAGTGCTAGGCTAAAATAAATAATAAAATGAGAGTAAGTCCTAGTGTCTGAAAGAGGAGACATCTTTTTCTGCTCTTGGGTGGCTGCTTGTCTCCTGTCTTCTCCTTGGCTGCTCTCAGCTCTTGCTTGCTCTCAAAAGCACCATGCAGGTCTCTAGGGTGAGAGGTGAGGAGTTTTGGACAACCACCTACCTGTGTGATGTTTTCTGCAGAAGGGCTGCTTGGTGCCAGAATCTCCTTTTGTCTGGTTTGGATTTTTTTTTTTTCTTTCCCTTGAAATCCTTAAGGAAAGCTGGGTCAGGAAGCCTGAGTTTATGTTAAGAGTCAGACATTCATTTAGGGATGTTACGGAGATGCATGGCAAAAAATTAGGAGGAGCCAAAGGCAGCAGCACACAGAGGGAAATGAGGGGTCTCCTGATAGAATGGATATCCTTACTGGTGTGGCTGTATCAAGCCCAGCTTAGGGGAAATCTGCTGTCTCTTTACCTGGACTCAGACCTTCTCATAAGCCCTTTAGAGAGCCTCTGCTGCTGGTTAACGTACAGTCACTCATGTCCCATTCTGTTGGTGGCCACCTCTACCCTTAGCCTTAATTAAAAGACAAAATTCTGTTAGTATCTTTAAACTATTTTTCACTTTACAGCCAGTTTTTACCCCACTCTTGAAAATTGTGGCAAATAGCTACAATCCAGCCCTCTCTGTGGGCATGAGTTGTTCAAATGTGCTGGTTTATTTGGCAGTTCTGCTGTTATTTCGAAGCAGCGAAAAGCAGGGACACAATACATCAGAACCAGCTTCCCTATTTAATGCTGTATAGGCCCCATTTATGTTTTAGGCTAAACTGGGACTATTATATGGCAGCAAAGCCTGCCCTTTTGCGAGACTGGGCTTTTGTAGTCTGTGAGATCAAGCAATGAAAAAGCATCGCTTCTAATTCTCGCCTGTGAAAAGTCCCCGTCAGCTCACATTGTACCTTCCCTGGCAGAGATAATGCTGTGAAATGATACAGCTTGAACTTTTTCCCCTGTCTTTAAGCTCATGTTTAAGGAAGTTCATCCTTCCATTGCCAGCATTGCCACTTTTAGGGTAAACTCTGTTTCTTTGCTCTCTCTGATGGTGTCAGGGCTGGGCACGCGTAGGATGGTTTTGGGGAAAGGGGAAGGGTTTTTTGTGCCTGTTTCTAGGACATCCAAAGAGCTTTTCTAAAGCCTGAATTTGACATTGCAGAACCTAGTAAGAAGCTGCTCTTCATTAAAATAGGAGAAAGACTGGGTCTGTTGCTTTTGCTGAGTATTTTGTGTAGTAATTTCTATTAGATGGGAGGATGAAAAGATGCAAGTTTTGCATACTAGTGACCAGTGACCTGCCGTACCTGACAGTCTGAAGTAAGATACTAGACTGAGTATGGTGACTCCTTGCTTCATCTGGTCAGTCAAGGATTTCCAATGAAGGAGAGTATGATGATATTGATTTGGTTTTGTTTGGGGTTTTTTTTAATTCATTTCCCTCCAATCCATTTAGACAGTCTTTTCTTCATCTGTTTCTGCAGTTTGGGGGTCTTGTTGTTTTTTTTTTTTCTTACAATGGATTAACTATCAGATGTCAAAATACATGATCAGTCAAATGTCTTTTGTTTTTACGAAAAAAAAATCAATAATTCATTTTTCAGCATTTGGTTATCATGGTGTTTAGAAATACAGGTAAAAAAGTAATTGTTAAACAGAATCTATCAGAAAATGTGTTCCATTGCTGAATTATGTGGTGTTAAAAAAAGCAGAATGCAGCAAATCTACAGCCCATACAAATCAAACTGGTTAAAAAATGTAAGCCAGGAAATATTTTGCTCCAGTTACTGATTGTGAAAGAAATAAACAAGGAAATTCAAGTGTGTTCTGTGCTCTAAAGAGATGATATATACTTTAATTTTAAAGGTAATATATGCTGTTGGGTCAAACTGCTGTTAGATGTTATGTTGCTTTGTTTTGGTTGGAAAACTAAGTTATTTGTAATAATCCATTTCTTGTGTAGTACATTGAAATTATTATTTAAACTCAAAAATTAACACAGAGCAGGATTCTCCAGGGACAGAAACTAACTTCATTTTGTTGTTGGTCTCTCCTTAAGCATGAGGAACTTGTGTCTGCCCCAGTCCCAGGGACTTGGGATATGTTGCAGTGCTCAGGCACAGCTTTAGGGTAAGTTTAGGGTGTGTACATGAGCAAAAGTAATGTGTAAATAGCAGACAAAAAAGGCAAACTCTCTCCTGCCTGAACTGTACTGACTGTCCTCCTTGGAAACCTCATGCCTGCCTATTCTCTTGCCATCCCCTAGGAATACCTTTCAAAAGGTCCATGTGTTTAAGCAGCAATTTGATGTAACATGGGAAAGGGGCTGTTTACGAGCAATTAAGTGAAAACTTTTTCCTTTCTTGGCAGCTATAACATTTCTCAAAAGATGTATAAGAAGATAGATTGAGCCATTTGTATGTTAAATGTGTGAACAGCGAGTTGTTCTAGGTGGTGTTGGGTGAGCCAGTCTCCTGTGTGAATAAGCACCAGAGCTGTGGGCTTGTTTTGTGACAGAAGCGTAAATCCTAACATGGGTAGTTTGCATCTCTGTACTTTGTGGCTGCAACATTAATCATCTATTACAGTATTTTTTTTTATTGTTGGGGGATTTTTTTGTGTGGTGAGGGGGGTGTTTTTGTTTGTTTGTTTAAGCATCCAGAAATCAAATATTAACCTGATTAAGAATTCAGTGCTACATGCAAGGCGGAGGAGAGCTGCAGGTGGTGACAGGCAACTGGATTGTGTTTGATCTGGCGGTTTTCATCTATGCCACCATTTTATTCCTGCTGTGGGACTGCAGCAAAATGGTGGTTCGCTTGTTCTGTACCTTGGTGATGAATAGGGTTTGTGAAATCCCAGCTCCTGCGTGCCAGGGACTGCACATGCTCCAAAAAAGAGCTCGCTGAAAGATGTACCCTTGCTAGTGTGTGATGTACAATAGGATCTCCTACTGGGAAGCTCCCGGTATTGGAACAGGGAAAGAGCTACATTAATTCTTCTCATGGAATGAGGATTTAGGAATTTCATCATTCAGTAAGGGTTTTTCTCCCCCTGCTTCATGTTTTCTTTGGGTAAGGGAGTGAGATAATCTCCTCAGAGCATATGTACAGGGATTCCTCACTGAGACGTCTTTAATACAGCCAAGTGCCAGGGATGGTTCCACATCTTCATGCAGCCTCAGTCCTTCCTGTAGGCTCTGGGATGGATTTTACTTCAGGAATTTGCTTGGAAGTGGCTGGGTGCAGAGGGAGCAGGCAGGTCATGCAGAGCCTGGCTCAGCTGGGGCTACCCCACGACTGGCCTGGTGCTGGCAGGCTGTGAGAGCAGGGCCCTCCTGGAGCTGGCCAGGACCCCAGGCTGGGAAAACCTTTCCAAGCAGAGTTCTGCAACTCCTCTGCTGACCCAGGAGTGTATCAGCCCTTCCTTGGCCATTCCTGATGTCCCCTGAGAAGGTGGCACCAAGGTTTTGTGTTTCCCTACACCAAAGAGCTGTGCTCAATGCTGAATTCTTTGACTGGCCACGGCAATCTCCATCTGCCAGGCATCTCCTAGGGATATCTCAAAATTACCAACCATAGCTCTCTCAAGTGACCTGCAGGATGAGGTGGGATGTTCACTTCCCTGTCAGTCCTGTCACCTGAAGAGATGATGCTTGACCAATGCTTGAACCAGAAATTGGTCCCTGGAGACCATGGGAAGCATTTACATTACTTATAAGAGAAATGGTGCTGTGCGTGGTCATTTATACAGCAAGCTGGATAGACTGGGGCATGGATTTGCAGTCTTCCAAGCTTAGAAAGCACCTTGCACAACTCTAGGCTGGCTGACATAATAGTAAACTGTTGAGATTGCTTGTTTTCTAGTGACTTAAAGAGATTTTTGTACTGGAATGAGCTTCAGAAAGAAGCTATTTCAGCAAGGAATTTTTTTTTTGGCCTCAAGTTTTCTGCATTCTTCAGCCTCACAGTTGTGCTTCAAACTGTTGTGTATCGATAAGAGTTTCCTTCCACCATAATCTCTTCTGTCCTTCTGTTCCCTGCTGTAAACAAGCCATTAAAAATGTGTTTATGACATCACAGTTGGTGACCATGGAAATGACTTTGATGTTAGAAAGACAAATATAGCATCGTGATTTCACGGCAGGATCAAGGCAGGAGAAGACCCTTGTTCAAATGGTGGGTAATTAACAGAGGTGATGGAGGGGAAGCTTGAAAAAAAATCCTAAAGAGCTAATTGACTGAATATGATACATTTTAAAGTTTTCCCCAATGAAAAAAATATTTCTTTAAAAAAAAACCACCCTTCTTTTGAATGAAAAAATACAGTGCTCTGGCTGTATTTGAATACAAGCCTATAGGGTAAACAGAACTTTGAGGAGGGAGCTTTTTGAATGAGAATTGTACATATGCAAAAAATCCAGCAGGCATCTTTCAAGCTAGAGTGGTCTCTGCTTAAATCAGGCATGGAGCATCAGGGCCAAATTAGAACATGGGGCCAATCTTCCTCCTATGTACGCCAGCAACAAAGTCCCGCAGGTTTTGAGTGCAAACGGATGGAGCTAGGGTTTTTGTCTTGTAAAATCCCTCCCTCTCATTGCATTATCCTCACGGTCATACCTGCCTGAAGCCAGACTCTCAAAGGAGCCAGAGGAGCCAAGTCTGGCGGGAAAACAGAAGTTTTTGGCTTGTAATTTTGCGGTGACGCTTCCTCCTCCTCAGTCTGTTAGGTCAACACTCATGGTATGGCTGTATCCATGATTTACACAGACTATTGAAAATAAGCCCTTGTTTTCTCATATATTAAATCATTAGCATTACAAACTTTGGAGGCAGCAAGACCAAGCCTGCTAGGAAAGTATTGTCAGAAGCCTTTCTGAGCTCACTCTCAAAGCAGTTGTTCCAACATATGTAATTATGAATAAAATAGCCTCCAAAAAGACCTCCCTGGATTCAGAGAGAGATGAGAACAATAGGGTAGAGATTAACAAAGATGGTCCTTCTTAGCTAATTGTTTTTAATAAAATGGTAAAAGTGAAGAAAACACCAGGAAACTGTGATTAGGATGGTAATGCTTTGTTCTGCAGAAATATGTGCCCTGTTGCCTTTCCTATTAGAAAGCAACAAAGGGAGGGAGGTGGAAGGAAAAAGTGTGGATGGATGAGGGTTGTTAGATACTGGACTGGAAAGGTAGATAATCTTGTCTTGAAGGTAAAGCCCTCCAGCAAGGCTGCTACTCAGCCTGCTCAAAGGGTTAGCCAGGTGTTGGGGCTGGTAGCTCTCCCTGGCTGCTCCAAGCCCTGTGTCCTGGCCAGGACTGTAGCTTACGAAGGCTGCCTGGGATTTCCAGGTGCTGTTGCTGAAGTCTGTGTCCTCCCGGGGAAAGAAACCCCTGAGATATGAAGGATTTGTATGTTGTTCACATGCAGCTTCTCTCACAGCTCAGCCCAGCAGGTAGGGGAGGACATGGTCCCTCTGCTGTGTGTCCCGGTGCTGCTGCCTCTCTTGGCTCTGCCTGGCTGTACGTGCCCTCTCCCCCTCCAAAACATTCCTGATCCCATTACCATAGAGCTGCCATAACTAAACAGGTATTTAAACAGATACCACATACACCTAAATTGTCCTCTTTCTTGGCTTTGAGTGATGTGTGGGCAGATGTGGCTTGCCAGAGGCTTGTCCAGTGACACTGTGTGACAGGCCTGGACTGCTGTCAGTCTCTCCAAATCACGAGAGATTCAGCATCTTGCTTGTGAGTGGATTTGTGTGTGGTTCAGTTGCCATACCACCAGGAAACAAGTTCTGCTTACAAACCAAGTGATGGTGTTTTGTCTATCCTCTGATCTGTGGAGACCTGAGTGCAGGGGTGCTGTGGTGCGTGCCCATGCTCGTGCCCTGTGGCTGCTCCTTGCTTTCTGTGAACCTGCTCAGGGACAAAAACTAGCCCATGTGCAGCTATTAGAAAGGTTTT
The DNA here is from genome assembly GCA_013401255.1 of Urocolius indicus. Taxonomy (NCBI): domain Eukaryota; kingdom Metazoa; phylum Chordata; class Aves; order Coliiformes; family Coliidae; genus Urocolius; species Urocolius indicus. Next base: position 556,786 of record WBNH01012777.1, on the reverse strand, counting down.
TTTCCAGAGTAGTGTTTTGCAGTGTTAACTCTTCTTTTACCACTGTGCACTGCCCTGCAGGATGGAATAGGACTTTGCCATTTTAGCATGGATTGAGACCGTGTGAGTCCTGATGGTGTCACAGCCTTTTGCTGCCTGTTGCCATGTTTCTTGTTCCTCCCCTCCGGGATGATGACAAACTGCTACAGATTAGTGATTCAGATAGCCCATGTGTGTGTTTGCAGTCCTCACCTGTTGGATGAAAGCTGAGGCTCTGGCCTTTAATTGGGCTTCCCAAGGGAGGGGTTTGTGCCCCCAATTAACCCCTTGTATAATTATCCATAGAAATAAGCATCTTGGCCTTGATGGAGCAAAAGGCACTGCTGGCCAGTAGCTGCCCTTTGCTTTGGATTGCCAGGTTGCATCTCCCTTTGGGGACAGCTAGTGTGGTTGGGGTGGCACAGAAGCACGGCAGCCTCTGCTATGGGGTGGTGAAGGGGGCAGGAGATGCCCGGAGGGTTTTATATGCAAGCACAGAGAATTTTTTCTCCTTGGGCTAGAGGATTCTGTGGTACCTGGAAAGCATCAAATTCGTAACAGAGCAAAAGCTGAGTTACTAAAAGGGAAAGGAAAACTTCAGAACAATCTGGAGTCTCTTTTTGTTATGCTCATGTCCAGTGCCTAGTTACCACCTTAGAGAAGGAAAAATTTCTTGTCCAACAGTCCTCTTGCTTCATCTCCTCTGCTGAGGCAGGAAAGACCAAATTTTACATGTAGGTAATCAGTAAAGTAAATAAAAAAACCCAATATCTTCCCCAAAAGAGGAAAGAATTAATCCTTTCACTCTCATACCAAGAAGCAAGAAAGATCATAAAATTGAAACATTTTAAAATACTCCTGGGTCGCATCTAGCAGCTGGCACAGAGCAGCAGGGAAGTGCAAAGTGTAGTTATAGCTTATTTTAGGTACTTTGTTTGGTTTCTTGTATTTCTTCCATACTCTGGGTAGAAAATGATGCAAGTTTGCCTTGTAAGAAAGGAAGAAAATGTATATTGACAGTTAGTTGCTGAGGCACACCTAAGAAGCCGAGCTGACTAGGGAAAGCTGAAGCCTCTTCCCTTGCTGGCAGGCTTCCTTCCCTGAGTCATGGAAGAGTATGAAACCCCTCAGTCCTCTGCCAGCAAAGTACTGGTGATTTCAGATATATTGTTTGAACACATCCGTCGGAGGACGGGCAGAGACCACCAACGCTCTCGCCCCAAACAGCCTTTTTCAAAGGGAAAAATGTTGGTGGATTCTCACCACGGTGATTATAGGGGATTATTCGAGGATTCTCAGAAGTATCTGAAAACCAATCTTTCTAAGTTATTTCTGAATAGCTATTGAATGGATAATTTCCATACCCATTATCAAAATGATGTGCTGGCAGTGAAATGTGGCTGTATTGTATTTGATCAGTAATTGGTGAAATGTTTTCCTAGGGTTAAAAGTAGTGTCGGCAACAGCTCTGTGTAGGGATTTACAAGGTGTTTAGATACATTTTTATGTATTCAGTTGCTTTATGCTATCCAAATGCTTTGATGGTGTGGAGAAAGCTAACGGGATTTATCTGAGTATTTAAAGGCAAACTGAAAAGACTTTTACCTTCTGAGACCCAAGTTCAGAGTTGCATTGCTTCTGTTAGTTGTCGACGACACAACTAACTTTTAAAACAACCTACAATGCTCAAGCCTGGATCACTAATTACTCTCAGGTCTGGAGAATGGAACAGGCTGAAAAGCAATCCATGCAAATGCATTAGAGCAATCAGTGAAGAAAACATCAATGATAAAGAGAGTGAAAACTTCCTTTACTTTAGATTGTTTCTTTCAGTCCATAGCACTAATGATTAGGATTATGCTGTATCTCTAATTTTTATCTTGGACCATGTGAAATAAGAGTTTGGTAAAATATCCCCCACTTTTTCAACTGAGACAAAGACATTAAGACTGAGAGTGATTTAAAAAGAAGAAATATGGGAAGAAAGAAAAAAATCCCCAACCCTAATTTCCAGTTAAAGATGAACTGAAAAGGACAGATGCCATTTAACCCTGATTTTCCATGACAATCACATGGTGGATATGAGTGCATAGAGGTAGGGACAGGCAGAAGATAGGCAGCACACCGGCCTGAGCTTTAAAAATGTTTCTGTGTTGTAGGTAGCTGAGTTCAAAAGCAATTTTCTGGAATTATCTCTCCCTCATGAGGTGCTGGCAAAAGGACAGAGCTAAGCTGCTTCAGGACTGAGTAGGGCAATAAATAAAATCAACACATCCATCACAGCACAGAGATACCTACGTGTTCTCAGCACAAGTGAAACACCTTTCCTTTAGCCACTGCATGGCTGGTGCATGTTGGGACACTGCTCTTCTTGCTGGCATTTTGGACCTGAAGCTGCTGGTTGATGCTGGTGTCCAAAGCCACAACTTGTCTCCATGTGGCCAAGGCTGGGGCACCTCACACTCCCCACCTATCAAGATCAAAAAAAAATCCCCAGATTAAAAAAAAACACCACAACTATTTATTGGGCTGTTCCCACATGGTGTTGCTGGGAAGATGTAGGGAGCTATGCATTTGCCCCTGCTCTGTAGACAGCAAGGCTGTGTCCTCTGCATAGGCATGTGAAGTCTCAGCCACTGCTTTACTGAAAGAACTTGCCATCTGTGTCCTCCTGTCACCAGTGAACTCCTTGATTCTTCATTAAGCTCTCATTAAGAAGCATACCTGCAGTGGCTGGCTGCCAGCACAGCACAGCAAGCAGGAGATTTTAATCCTTCCCTGGCTTTACCTTAGAGGCAGAAGACGCTCAATGCCAGAATTTCTCTTCTGTGCAAGAATTTAACATTCTGAAATGCACTTTCCATCCAATTCCAGGGACAAGTCAAGATCCAGCAATTACCCCAAAGTGAACATGAAAGTTTCTCTTGGTGCTACCCAACTATTTCCACACAGTCAGCCCCCAGAGCAAAGAGTTGGTAAAACACAAGACTGTGGGCATTCTCACTCTTTTTCGTTTTGCATGTTTTCCTGTGCACACTCTCGAGGTAATTAATATGTTTCTGTTGAACAGCCAGTCTCTGACAAATCTGCCTTTTTCCAGCAAAAGACAGTTCTGGCAGATAATGTGGAAGGTAAGCTGTAGTCCCTGCTTGCCTGATCCTGCGTTCACCCCAGTACCATGGCAAAATCAATACCCCCATCCTGAGCTGAGCACAGGGCAGTTTCCATACCTGAGGATGGCTGCAGAGACAGCCATCAACAATATGCTTTTGTCATTTCTTTGTTTCTATCCAGTTTCTAGCGCAGATAAAGACATTGAGGCTTCCTTGCTCAGAAGTGAATGCTGAGAAACTTCTGCCTTCAGAGAAGGTCAGGAGGGGTGCCTTTCACACAATGGCATCACTCCTCTTCCGTGCTACCCAAGGGATCCAAGCAGAACTCTTCTTTTGTTGTTACAGCTGATGAGGCCCATATCAATAATTATGGGTTCAGAGGCTTCATCCTGCAGTCTCCATACCTTTCAGCCAACAAGGATAAGAAGTAGCCATGAAGTACTGGCTCCTTGCCATGCAGGGAGACAATCAGCCTCATGTCCAAGAAAAGCAGAATGACAGAGACTGGTAGAGGCAAGGGGAAAGCAGCCAGAGCAGTGCATGAGCCAGGCACCTGAGTCATGTATACATGAGGCATGTATCCAACAGGTAGTTATCCTGGCCTGCTTTTCAGATTGAGAAGTGCCACTGGGTGCCAGGATACCCTAAAGCCTGGGAGAATTTAACCCCAACTCACAACAGGAGCAGCCACAGTGAGTTGCGTGGGTCTGTGCAGCTGGATCAGGACCTGGGTGCTGGGAAGAGGCAGCAGAGCTGGAAGTGCAGGGTCAGAGCAGTTCAGCCCCGTATTCAGAGGAACTCCAATCCCAGTCCTTGTTGAAATTAGTCTTTGCATGGATACATATAAATAAATCCAGGACACTGCTTGCGTAACAGCAGCATTTTGCAGTATGTGGCATTTGCCGCTAGTTGAAGGCGAAGCAAACCATGCTCCAGTGGAGCATAAAATTGCTTTTCCTTTGGAACAAGCAGGGCATTGTAGTAATAGGCAAAACTGTACATTGTGTTAACGGCTGTATTTTCACATTATTGATTTACATTGTGTAATGCCATGCAAGACCTGCTTTCAATGATACGTGCATCTGTCATATCACAATAACTGCAAAGGCTGGGTGCTGCTCGGAAAATGGAGCGCGGGCGATGCCGGGGCAGATTCACATCCGTGTGCCCATCATGCAGAGGTGATGATTAGGGGGATGTTGTGGTAATGAGCAGGTCCCAAGTGTGCACTATGTAAATAAAGGCTGCCTGGGTCAGCTTCCACTTACTGTGCACATCCAACTTTTTCAAGCCTGCTTACTCTTCTGACAAGGAGTCTGTATGGAAATGGCTTCTCCCTGGCAGCTCCCCTCAGCTGTACATGTTTCAAGACATCCAAGATGGATGAATTGCATTTTTTTTATTTTTCCCTCTTCCCTTTCCAACTATTTTTCTGCTGGAGCTGGATCCCTGCAGTCCTGGCTTTGGGAGTGTCTACAAGGATCACCAGCTGCTGGGTGAAAGATTGATGAGCAGTATGAAAGAGAGTCACTAAAGATGAAATCAGTGAGGTTTGGTGCAGGATGTGTCATCACTAAATATGCCTTAAAATAAGAGGAAAAATACTCTGCAAATACAAAGCTTTGAATGTAAAGGAGTTCACCTCAAATATGTGATAATATGTTGATGTCAGTCTGAAACATTTTTTGAAATCACTGTATAGTTACTGCACAGCTTTGTTTTATGTTATACATAAATTAGGTAAATTAGGTAAGCTTTCACAAATCCATAATATCTGACTTCATTGCTTACATTGGCTCCAGCTGCTATATATTATATCAAGGAATATGAAAATAATATTTTTCTTCCTTTTTATTTGGTTATTTCTAAATGGATTCATTTGTCTCGTTGCTTAAAGAGAAAGGGCAATCACAGACTCAGCTTGCTAAACCAAGAACTGAGCAACCAGGCTTCAATTTCTTTCTCGGCTACAGCCTTTCTGGGCTTCAGGCAAGTCATTTGGTCTCCTTGTGCAACTCAGTCTCTATCTGCAACAGGACTCAGACACCCAGAGCTTGCAAAAGGTCATGGGACACCAAGACAGACCAAACATCACTGAAATATTTGCCTAGAACATGTCAGATTTAACAATCAGAGGTTGGTTTGTTTTGTTGTTGATGGCAGATAGTGATAATTTGGAATATTTAAATATTGGTGTAAGAAACAGCTCTTTCCTTCTACATTTCTAGAGATGTAGGCCTGACTTGCTTGAAGGGTGTGTGGCAAACACAAGCAGATTTCATCCAGGAAAAGCCAAGCTTTTGGGTTCATCCCTGGGTTTCTCTAAACCTTTTTCTTATTTGGGCTGATGGCAAGTTGAAATGCAAAGGCAACATTGAGATGGGAAGTTGGAGCGTTTTGGCTTTGAAATGTCCACACAAACTGGTTCTGTTTTGTTAAAATAGGTCCTCTGTTTTTCATCTAGAGACATTTGCCATGTTTGGCCCAAATTCAGGAATGTTTTGGTGACTATTCTCCTCCTATTGACATTGCACTTACTGCTCTTTGGGGGAAAAAAAAGTGCCCTCTACCACCTCAGTCGTCCCACTCCACTGTGCCCTTGATGTGAGAAGATCAGCAGCCACTGCCTCTTGCCTTCCCCCTGACTACACCTCTGCCAGCCCCAGCAGCACTCATCATCAAGTGGTCTTTGTCCCACCCCCACCAACACGAAGGTGCAGGCCATTGTGATAGCTCTTGGGATTTGGTGCAGACTCTGGTGCAGTATATCGATGCTTCTCACAAGCCACAGCTTTGCTTGCAGAGGGGAAGAGGGAAACCTTCTTCCCCTGAGGCTGAAGCTGCCCCTCCATGCCTTGGAGGCTCTTGCTTGAGGAGAAGGGAACTGATCCTGTTGGCTTTAATATTTTTATTATACAGCCTAGATTAATTTTGATTTTCTCTTTTGACTCCTTTGTTGTGTTTATTTCAAGGGATTTCTGTCACCTTCTTTCTACACTTTAGTGTGCCTGAAAAATTTCTGTCAGGAGTGATTGTGTGTGACTTGACAAAAGTGCAATTTTTAAGACTTGAATTAACTTTAAAATCCCCACTGCTTCCTATTATTCTTTTTTTTTTTTTTTCTCCTCCAAATTAGCACATCTCTGCACTGAATCTTCTCCATCTGACAATGCTGTGTATGTTATTACTGACACAAAACCTAGCCACCACCGAGTTTCTCTCTCTTCCATCCCTTGATATGAATATGAGCTTTGCAGGGAATTGCCGGGTGCTGAGTATTTGCGTCATGGCCTGGGATGCTCCGAGTAAGACCTCAGAGAGCTGAAAGAGACTGGAGGTCAGACCAAAATATTCTGGAGGAAATACTCCGAAGACAATTATTTCCCAACATGAATATTTCCACCTTGGCAATTCTCTTTATTATTGAGACAGACAGCTAGCCAGACCGGCAGACGGACGGGTGACATTAGCGTGTAGCTTCTGCCGTCACCCGCAGACAGGCTGCGTGGCTGGAATGATGATGTTTCTGTCCTGACTTTGGGGAGTTTCACATATTAGACAGTACTAAAAGAATTTTTAATTGGACTCATTTTCCTGGGTTGTGGGTTTTTTTTTTTTATCAGAAATGAGACAATGCGTCCGAACCCCTGTGGTTACTGTAGTCTCAATCAGCTGCCAAATAATATTATAGAAGTTGTGATTGGATTAATGAAAAGCTTGTAACAAAATTATGGTTGTGGGGAAATTATCCTATTGGGGGCTTTAATTTAAACTGGTGGGACAAAATTAGTCTTAAATTAAGGAAAACTACTAGATATTGCTCAGTTGATAAATGCATCAGTAGGATCCCAATCCCAGGGCATCACTCTGCTCTTCATAGGGGCTTTTGAGGGAAAAGGCACTTGGCAGCCTTGTTCTACTCCCTTTTTCATTTTTCTGTGTCTGACTTGGGCTGCTGCAAGCTATGAGCTCCTCGTCAGCCCTGCTCCTGATGGCACCAAGCCCTGAAGGCTCCAGAGGGAAGGGATGGTTTGGGCCAGTCCAGGGGTACCCTATGCTTCCTTAGGGATGTCAGCCCTTCAGCGGGAGTGATCCAGCACCCACATGGGCTTCCACTGCTGGGATATGTAGATAGGCTGACAGCTCATTCCTTGTGTCCCATCAAAGTGCTTCTCTTTGGTGCTTGTGTTGGAGCAGTCTGAGCCATGTTCTCCATTAGCTTCTTATTCCTGTCCCATGCCATGGTTTTGGAAACCAGCCTGTTGACTGCAGGGTGCTGATTCCTGAGGACACAGCTCTACAGAAAGGCTTTTTTTCTTTTGCTGGAATCAATAAACAGCCACAGATCTGCAAATAGAGAATATGGCTGTGCCTCCTGCTGAGGAAAGGATATATTCTCGGGTAATGGAGTTTTGTCTGTATTTCATTCAGTACAAAATCTGTTTTCCCCATAGTTGGGAAACCCCGAGCTTGTCTTTTAATAGCCACAGAGGTGACAGAGGCAGTGGAGCCCATGAGACACCATGCATGAGAACCTGGCGTTTTCATCACATGTTGTCCTGCTGGTTTGGGCCTGGTAAGAAGGTTTTGTGGGCTGCACCATTAACCTGCTGTAAGCAGCTCCCATACGCAAGGGTCTTGGGAAGTGATAAGTAGATGTGGGAAGCATTTTGGGCACCAGTAGGATAGGATTATCAGAAAAATCCCAAACAGAATGAGAGCCTCATCAGGGCTAACAGGAGAACCCCTTCTTTGATGCAGATGTCGTCTCAAAGCAGCTCTGCTTTGGAGGTCAGGACTCCTGGTGCTTGTAAAAGGTGTTGATAAGCAAAAGTTAATCCTAACATAGCTGAGTGGCTGCTTAGACTTGTTTTTCCTTCAGTTTCTGAGGCCTCATCAGATTCCAGTGTTTTGCCAATGGGTTAAGGCTGCATTGCTGCATTGGTTGTCCAAGAAAAAAACCTCTCCTTCCTTCAGAAATTTTTTCTCTCCCCTAGTAAAACGTTTCCGTGGCTTGCCCCTGTCATTGGCCCTTGAGTGGTAAATCCCAGACAAATAAATCTGTATTTAAAGCAATAAATTCAATGCCTTTCCTCTGAGGCTTTATTTTCTCATTTAGTGACCTCTTGTTCCCCATGTCTTTGACACTTCTCCGACGTGCATTAAGCAAATATGCAATCATCCTTTCATTCCCTATCTTTGCTTTCATTATGATTTTTTACACTTCATTACATTTCCCTCTATAATTGCAACTCTTTGTTGTCCCAAAGTTTTATGGCTCTTTCCTCTCTTCTCTCACTTCTTGTGTTTCTTTGTTATTCACGTTAGCTTTTCTTGACACTGTGTTCCTAGTACATTTTCTAGATGTCAAGCAAACTCTTAGGCCTAAACTCATTTATCTTTGAACACTTTCCATTTCCACTTCAGTGCTCTACCCCAATGAATTCCATCCAGAACTTCCTTTTCTTCTAAAATTGGCTGTGCTGCTTTTATTCAGCGTTCTTCCCTTTTTAGGCCTAATTATAAATCCGATTGTTCGGTCCTGAATGCTTCCACGAGCTCCATTCATTTCCAAGCGCGGTTCTGCCATAACTGCTGGGGGAAGTTGTGTGACTGCCCTTTCAAAATCCTAATATGATCTAGATGAGAAAGAGTGATGTTATTTCTAACTTAAATTAAACCCTCAGCACAAGATTGGGCTGTTAAATCCCTCCGCTCTACTTGCCTCTCGCTGCATTTACCAGCCCTGGAAAATCAAGAGGAGAGTGAGGATGCTCTGTGGTGGGCTTATGGGGGTTTCTCAGTCCCTTGTTGGGAGCGCTGGAGCTGATAGGCACTGCTGTGCCTCCCACTGGCACCAAGCGCAGGGGGCTGTTGAAATCCTGCGGCTCCTGCACAAGTTCAAAGTGGCAAACGGCCGATTCCCACAAACACACACCATCACTTGCCTTGGGAATTTTTACTGGCTGCTTGAATAGTTGGCAGAGTGGCTGGGAAGCTGTCCAGCAGAAAAGGATGGAGCTGTTGATTGACAGCTGTCTGAACATGAGCCAGCAGTGTGCCCAGGTGGCCAAGAAGGCCAATGGCAGCTTGACTTGTATCAGGAATAGTGTGACCAGCAGGACCAAGGAAAAGATCGTCCCCCGTTCTGGGTGCTAGTGAGGCCACACCTCAAATACTGTGTTCAGTTTTGAGTCCCTCACTACAAGAAGCACATTGAGGTGTTGAAGCATGTCCAGAGATAGGCAACAGATCTGGGGAAGGGTCTGGAGAACAAGTACCACGAGGAGCGCCTCAGGGAGCTGGGAGTGTAGAAGAGGAGGCTCAACATGATCACTCTCAACTACCTGGCAGGAGGTTGTTAATGAGTTGGGAGTTGGTCTCTTCTCCTAAGTAACAAATGATAGGACAAGAAGAAATGGCCTCAAGTTGCACCAGGGGAGATTTAGATTGGAGCTGAGGAAGAACTTTTTCCCTGAGAGGGTTGTCAGCCCCTGTCCCAGGCTGCCCAGGGAGGTAGGGGAGTCCCTATCCCTGGAGATATTGCAAGGCCATGGAGCTGAGATGCTGAGGGACATCATTTAGTGATGGGCTTGGAAGTGTGGAGTGGCTGGACTTGATGATCCTAAAGGTCTTTTCTAACCAAAACAATTCTCTGACTCTATGATCTGTGTGGACCTGAGAGCTCACCCAGCACCCTCATCATTCTGTGGTCACCCCCTGACTGCCCAGGGTACACTGCAGGAGCAGATACACCTGCATGAAGCCCTCCTGTGTGTGCCTGGATGTGCACTGAGCTGATCTCCTGGGAGGATGGGCAGCCACCCAGGGAGATTAAGCCCCTCCTACATTAAAACACAAAACAGCGAGTCAGAAACCTGATCCTGTGGAAATGTTGGCAGGGTGTGCTAAGCTTTTACATGGGCAAGGCAGCATTCTTCTTTCTCCTCCAAAATTGCCCTTGGAGGGATGTGATGACAAAGAGAATTGCTCTTGTCCACTTACTTACTGATTTAACCTGATTTCTTACTGTTCTTTGAGCATCTGGGAAAAAAAAAAAAAAAGTGAGTAATGTGATGATAAAGTTCACCCTTTGCTCTGAGTCAAAGAGAAGAATGTCAGTGACTTTGCAGACCTGGGGCACTCTGTCATGCCCAGCCAGTATGAGGGCTGCTCCTCTCTGCTCTCCAGGCATTGCTTTCTCTCAAAAGCCTGAGAAAAAGCAAAGCCACTGCTGCTTGGCCTGTCATCCTATGACCTTTCAGACCGGTGTTCGAGCAGTGTCAGCAAGGCCAGATGATGCAGGGTGGTGGCCCTGTAAGAACGTGAGCAATAGCAGTGCACCCTGAAGTGTAGGTGTAGGGATGGTTGTGCATGATGCATCAAGCACATCATTGAGCATCAGAGATTTTGAGTCCTCTCCGTGGTGCAGTATCACTGGTGTGGCTGCAGGCAGATAAACCATTTCGTCTCTACCTCCTACCTGTAAAGCAGAGTGGATATTGCTGGCTGTATAGTATGCATGGTGACATTGCTGTGTGATGCTTAAGCTGCTGAAGGCTTTAAGATGCCTCATGATTTACTGTCTGTTCAGCTCAGCTCAACTTTGCCTTGTCCAGCTTTGATGGTGCAGAGCAGAACTGTCACTGGGTGGAGAAGGGACAGACACTATCAAGATGCACCAATACCCATGTCAGGAATTGCCACACGTTGCTATGGGTTGGTGCCACATAGCACACAGAGATGGAGGGGCTGGAGAATAAAGCTCCTTTGGCTTCAGAGGAACACCATCACCTACCTTGTGATTCATTGCATTGGGCTCCTGCTCTTTGTGGAAACAATGAAAGCAGTTCAGGCTCCTCATGTGCCAAACAGTCTTACAAATTACCTGACCATAGAGCCTGGGCCCTTATGAAATCTGTACATTGATTTGTTAAATGTTTTGATGGTTTTTTTACAAACGTCCCTATGTGAAGTTGCTTGAATTGGTGGCCTTCACCATGAATTGATTGCTTATGATGTGGCAGCTGTCCCCAGGAGGTGCAGGCGCATTATCCTTGTTTGCAAAACCACTTGTTTTTTGGAAGCTTTAACACATCCATATGTGTGGTCAGGGTATTTTCTCTCCTCTTAAAATACCCGACAAGGGGGATAGAAAGACCTCTTGCAGCAACTTTTCTGTATCAGACCAGTCAAAGGAGACAACCTGAAAAAATCAGCTATCATATACCATATCATGTAAATAAATACATCTTGCAATTTTTCTAAGCATCTCCAGCCAGCTGCATATGCTGGATGGATGTGACTGGATTATTATAGTCTGTCACTTCAGCATGAATTCAGACACTATTTTAAGTGAGTATTATTTAATAGGCTGGAAGGAGCCTTTGGAGCTGTTATTATCTCTCATGTAAATGAATGTTAAAGCAATTTGAACAGACATATCATCTTCCTGATGGACTGTATCGCTCCTGTGTAAAGGCTGAGAGATTTGTACCCTGCCATGCTGGAGCTACCTACTCTCTTGGATAGTAAATGAGGGGACTGACGACCCTCAGTATGGCAAAAGGAGAGGTCAGGCTGCTGCCTGGGCTCTGACCACATGCTTAAGGATGCAAGACAAACAGCTTTACTGGGGAGGACCAAGGTGTAAATAAGTTTAGCACCAATTTTAGAGATGATATCTCTATGCAAATCTGCATGGACTGAACTGCATCAGTCGCTTCATTGCAGCATGACACGGCTGTGCTGCCTGTGGGCTGTAGGTGAGTTGGCAACCAGGAGTGCCCCAGAGAGGGAAAAGTTTCAAGGTCCAAAGAGCAGCCTCTGGGAAACAGCTGCTTTGGGGAGGCTGGAGGTATGGGAAGGACTGCACAGCTTCACTCTATCAACAACCAGCAGAGAGCCACGCAAAGTGAGTGAGGAGGAGGGATAAAATCCCACATGGCACAAAAAGCCGCCTGGAGGGGATGCTGCTTGAGGAGACAGCCGTAGCAGGGGAGAACAGGCCTTCAAAGGGCCATAGGAGCAGGCCATGTTTATGGTCATTTCACATGGCTGCCCCTGCCCCAGGCCCGGCTCGGTCTGCAGCCTGCGGGCACCCTGGGGACTGGGCAGCAGCTCCCAGCTGCCTCCGCAGGGCAAGATTTCTCTATTCACCTCAATAAAAATCTGTGATTCATTAAGTGCTTGTCATGTTTTGATACGTGGATCAGGAACTGATCAATAGCCAGCCAAATTTAATAAAAAGAAGGTCTATTCTTGGGAAACGAGCCTGTTACCATGCCAACTATCGATCTTTCCTGGCGGGCTCTGTAAGTTGCAAAATGGGGGCCTGATGGGTAGGTCGGTCTCCCTGCTTGTCTGCCTGCCAGCAACGGGGCTGGCTGAACCTCTGGATTTACAAGACTTTAGAGAAGACCCTATTTTTTTAATACTGCCTCTATACAACTCTTTGGCAAAGGTTCTAGATCGCCTAGAGCTAGCGGAAATCATCCAAAGGTTTTTTTTTCTTACTGGCTTTAAGGTGATGGAAGTGCAAGACAGAAGGGAGCAGAGCTCTGGGACAAAGAAGGATGGAGCCCAACACCAGCCCCTGCTCCCACCTCACCAGAGCACAGTATGTCAGCCATCACCTGATCCCTGTCTGCCACCAACGCCCCAGCAGTTTTCCTTGCCACGTCAATGGTGTTAAAGGGCACAGAACCGATACCTGTCAGGTGGATTTCTAAAGCTGACCATGTTAAGCAGGACAGATTTATATCCCAAGGAAGAAAGATGCTCTGAGGGTCACAGAGGGACTCCATTGAGCTTCACATGTTGATCCTAAGTCTCTAAATTTGAAGAGCTGGCATTGCAGCCATTCTCTGGCATATGTGGCACTGAAAGATTTGGGAGCAAGAGCTGAATATGGGCAAGGAGGAAGGGATCATATGGAAATAATGTATCTCCAAGTTTTTTACTTGCCTGATCTGTTTGCAATGTTCCTGGATATCTATTTTCACTTTATTCTCCATTGATTTCTCAGAAAGAGGGTGGGCAGGGCTGGTTGCTGTCAGGGCAGACCGTGCAGGTACCTGGGTCTGTCCTCACCCCTGCCAGGGGCTGCATGGCAGCCTGGCAGAAAGAGGGAATGCTTTCCAAGTCTAAACCACACCATGAGTTTAGTCCCCATCGTTCTCCTTCAGTGCAAGGTCCAAAACACATCGAGTTCAGTGGAGACAGATTTCAGTGGGCTCTGACTCTTTGGCAGCCCAGACCATTTAAACACGGTAGATTGCATCCCTCCCCAGGACAGACACTTAGGCTCATGTTTGAGGTTTAAAGAATGAACGATGAACTGTACCTGAGGCTAGAAAAGGTTTATAGGCTTAGCAAATCCAATTCTGAGTCTTCTCTAGAATAGTTTATCCATCCAAAAGTAAGGCAGAGGTAGAATTTGATGTGGAAGATCTCACCGAAGGCACTTGGGGAGAGGGAGTGTGATGTAATTTCTTTGTGGCTTTTCCAGATTACATACTGTAAAGCTTATTATGACTTGACCTTGACATTAACCCTGCTTTGGGTAAGGGGTTGGACCCAAGACCTGCAGAGGTCTCTTCCAACCAACATGCTTTCATCGTTTCATCTCAGAGATGCAACACCAAAACGAATATGCAAGTGGCTTTCTTGGGTGTTCACTCTTGGAGGGCAGCAAGAGCTGCCATCAAAACCTGAACATTTCTCAGAACCATTTGTGTGTACGAGGTGCCAGAACAGTCCTAGTCCCTCAGCTCTGTGAAACTGAAGTTATTGAACAATGCTATTTGCTGCAGTGATCAGAAAGTTTTCCAGCAGCAAGTGCTTGCCCGTGTGTCTACTCTTGGCATTCCTCCTCCTTGGGCTTAGCGCATCCCAAACTCCCCATTTTGAGTTTCCTTCTTTCAAAGATTTTTTTCTCTAGTAAAAATTGTCAGACGTGTCCGTAGGGTTTGTTAACAGGAGTTGTTTTGTGGAAAGGTCCTTTCAATATATGACAAAGGTGAAAGACTTTGGGAAAGTTTAGTAACTTCCAACCTCTCCCCGTCCCTGTGGTATTTTACAGTGATGTGGCATGGCAGTGAGTGCTCAGCAGAGATAGGGTGGAGCAGTTCAGACATCTGTGTGCCAAACTGAGCCAAAAATAAAACTCTTCCTGAAATGCAGTGAAGGTTGTTTTTGAGAGCAGATTGCCAGACCAGATCCCTGCTGCCTGAGCAGAGCCTGGCAAGGTTTTAACACGATACCAAACACATATTCTGTTTTCTCTTGCAGTTTGCACTGGAGCCTTGAAGCCAAATGAGACCGGCTGGGTGCCAGCAGCAGTGTGATGCTGATGAGAGAGAGGGGTCCCTCTGAAAGCCGTGGGAGGAGGAAGGGCAGCCACGCTGTTCACAGGAGCAGAGATGTGGTTCCTGCCCCACTCCACCAGCCCAGCTTTCCCCTCTCCACCAGCAGACACGAAGACAGCCCGGCAGAGAATGCAAGCAATGGGATAACCAACTTGGACAATACCTCTTGCTTAGGAGAGGAAGCTGCCAAAAGCAAAGCTCAGCTCGACAACACTGGCTTTGCCTTCCCTGCCTGCCGGGAGTGACTGCCTGCATGTCAGCACCAACCTGAGCAAGGGGAAAGAGCAAAAGCTCGAGGGTGACAGAGAGTTTGTGTTTTCCCCTACTCAAGGAGCCTGCTCTGTAGTTTTTAAGCTGGATCAGCAGCCATACGTCGCATTGGGATTTGGCTGTGAGTTGAGCTAAGTGTGTATTATCTCGGCAGGCGCATGGAATGTCTCTCCTCCCTGCCTGATAAACGGATATACAGTGAGAGTTTTACAGACAAGATGAAGTGTTTGGGCTGTGTGAAATAGTTATGCTCTTCCTCTCGGAAACAAAACCAAAAATTAATTTTGCTCTGAATTCCACTATAACCAGACAGCTCTCCATTTGTGTCCTAGACAATAAATCAAAGCAACGTGAAGTCTCGTGAGGAGAACTGAAGTGGTTTCTTACAGCAAGTTTGGCAGGAAATAAGACATCATCTTTAAAAAAAAACCAGTTCAGTCATCACACACAGTACACCACCAAGTCTTTGCTAAAATCTGCAAACAGGCATGAAGGGTCATTTGGTGAAAAATAGAGAGAAATCTATGAGCTCTAGCAATGCTCTGTGACATAGACCATGTGATTCTGTTATCAAAATCACCCAGAACTTTGTCAGAGAAATCACCTTGAGAGTTCTCTTTGACTCTTGTGTTTGCAGCACCCAGGTACTCAAATATCACAAGGGCCATTCATTTGGCTTCATATTAAAAATAAGGTCATGCTGATACCACATCTTCCCTCTGTGCTTTTCCTCTTTCTTCTTGCTCCTTCAACTGATGTTGGGTTTTTTCATTAGCTTTTTTTTTCCCAACCTTCCTTTCTAGTTTCTATTTCTATCGTGCAAACATGCCATGGCGAAGCGATGTAAGCAATGCATAATAGATTTGCAGTAATGTATGATTCATTTACTAGCTTTCATAATTAATGTGGCTGTGTTTTACATACACAGTACTTCCTGCATGCATTTTATGATGTGAACACTCTTCAAAAATCTAATAAACTGTAATCCATTATAAACAATAGTACTATTCCTGTGACGAGATTTGTGTGCAGTTTTGCAGCAGCTGCAGAAAGAGCCTGGTGCCAAGTTTATCTTCTAAACACCAATTCTATGCTGCTGTTTTATGCAGCTCCTAATTCTCAAGGTAGAAATTATTATAATGATATACATTATGGCGTTGATACCACAGTTGGTCTGGGTATCATCTGCTTTCACACCCTGAAAACTTTCCAACACAAATAATTTCTCTATCTGCTGTCTGGAGTTCAATAACAAATACAAAATTATACTGAATTTATGAAGAAATGTAAAAGAACTATACAGCAGCATCTGTAAAATATCAGCTGAATAATGCCAGCATTTGCACCTCCAAAAAACTCATCCTTACTTGGGGTTTGGCGAGGCTGAGAGCAGCCCCAGCCTCATGGGCTGCACCCCAAGACTCTGCTTCCAAAGCTATTTATACGTCTAATTGCCATCCATATTGGCAGCAGTCAGGAACTGCTGAAAAGCTCAGGCCATGCACTTTATTTGCACATTATTCTCTTTCCAGCAAAGATATGAAGACCTCAAATTATTTTGCACCCCATGGAGAAGAAAGCCAGCTTGGCTGTTGGTGTGTTGCTCCTTGATACATTGTTCCAGGGGGATGGATTTGGGATGGAATTTAGTTTTTTTGTCTTCAGAATAAAAATGTGTGCAAAATCATTTCCAACCACAAAATCTACACTTACAAATGAACCCATCTAACACAGAGAGTTGAAAATTCAAAAATGAATGTGAAAATTTGACATAATTTCCAGCAAAGGGCTAGAAATCCTGTTTCCATCTTTTTAGACACCAGTCAGAAATGTTGCCTGCTTTCCTCCAGCTGAATCCTTGTTAAAACCAACAGGCACAAACTGTCCCAGCTGAGCAGCAGCATCAGGTGAGGCTTGGAGGAATCAGCCTCGTGCTGCTCCTGCATTAGTACTTCACACCTGCACAACCCCTCAGCACTGCCCTGGCTGCCAGCAGGTGAGGAGCATCACTGCATTGGAGAAATTAAGCCTGGGTTGGTAGCTTTGGGGATCAGTTTTGTAGTGAGTTGGCATAATAGGAAAGTGTGGCATTTTTTGGATGCCCCTGGTTGAGACAGCAAGGGGATGGCTGTGCCTTCAGCACAATTCCAACCTGCAGCTTCTGCTGGACTTGCATCAAACTTTCTGTGAAGTATTTGAACTACAGATTTTTTTTTTTTTCAAAGGCATTTAAGCTTTTTGGACTTTGCTGTGTCCCTTCTGGTGAATGGTTTCTTGCTGGGGCAGCTTTGGTGTTTCTCTGTGAGTGGGATGGGTACAAAGCTCTGGGTAACTCAGTGGCTGGTGTTGCTGTATGGTAGGAAGCTGCCATGTCTGAGCTTTTTTTCCTTCCCCAGTGTGGCACCAGGGGAAAGGTGGGAAAACCTTTCTCTGGGGAAAAATCAGCTGAGGACCTTAAGACTCAAATCCTACCATTTAGAGAGACTGATACTGCTGTTACTGTCGGGAAGCAAAATCCTGTGCTGCAGGAGTTTGGATCTGTGATGTTGTGTCCCTGTCTAGAGTGAGAGTACTGGTCCCTTGTGTGGCTCTTGTGCTGGAGGGTGGGCACACCTACCCCAGTGTGCTTAGCCTCCTGCTTGGTCACCTCTTGCCTGGTGTGCTGAGGGTGGGTGGTCATGGCAATGGCAGGGAAAGCCTGCCCAGTGACCTCCTGGCAGCCCAGGAAGAAGCTCATGAAACTGGTTGTTTCTAATGTTTTCTAGCTCTGGTCGAGGAGCTGGATTTTGTTTTCCCTACACTTGAGGAGGCTTATTTAAATGTTGAGTTTTGTGTACCACTTCAATCTTTGGACTGGAGGTTATTGTCTATTTTTTTTCCCAGATCTTGAATTAGTTTTGTATGCTTATTTTTACCTTTTGGTTTTGTGGAGGGCTCTTGTTTGTTAACAACTGCTAAATCCATGATTTAGGAGAGAAAACCCATGCAAATGAATCTCTGTGCGCTGTAAAAGTTCAAGAAATGCAAAGAAGTGAAGAGGGAAAGAATCAAACAGTAGTGCTGTTCTGAACCAGCAACATTTGAAAACTGTCTTCTAAGAGCCTTTCTGATATTGGAGACCTGATAGCGGCTTCTACTTTTGGCAGATGTGTGCAGGTGATGCTGAAGCTTTCCTGGCACTTGCAGTCGTATCTATTTGGCTGCAATCTCAGCAGGTGCTAGTGCTAAGGGACCCCCTGTACCAGCTAAGCTATTCAGGGTCTGCTACCCTGGGCAAGCAAAGCTCCTATGGCATACCCATGCAGAGCTCCTGCAAGTGGCAATAGTGGCAATGACTCGAGGTGCATGTGACAATGGGGCTGCGCTGTGGCTCATGTAGGTGCATGAGTGGGGCTTGGCCTCAGTATGAAGTGCTGCCCTTTGGCCCCAGCCTGCCAAGTGCTACACCAGAGCTCTGCTCCCAGTGTCAGGGCTTCTGGTGTCCTAAATAAGTGAGAATCCCTCAGGACATGTGTCTCCCCAGGTGGCCTCCTGTCCCCAAAGACTGACTTGCAGCTGGGAGGTTTCTGTCCCTCTGGCCACCTCCTCTCAGCATGGTCCTTATCTCTGATGGCTCCCTCTCAGCAGCAGGGTGAACGGGCAAAAAGTCCCCTTTGGGGGAGGCTTTGAGAGGAACAGTCCAGCCCAGCTCAGCGGGAGCCTCCCGGAAACTCAACAGCAGCTCTGGCAGATGCAGGGTCCCTGCACCGGGAGTGTCTGGGTGGTCCCGCTGCAGGGCCTGACGCTGCGGCCAGGAGGGCTGAGAGCCTGCCCAAAACCTCGCTTTTGAGGAGGGTCAGAGAGACAAGCGTTTTGGGGGGGGAAAAGGGCGGAAATGCAAGACAAATGCTGGACCCGAAAGACCTTGACTCTGCCTGATGTGGAAGAAAACTCCCGGAGGCGTTCAAAGAAAACAATTACTAGGCATAGGGGGTGTGGGGGGACGCGACACGACGGGAGTGGGGCTGGAAACTGCAGACTCCTTTGTGGGGAGAGTGGAGAGGGACAAGAGGCTGGGTGCTGGCAGCACTCCCTGCTCTCCCCCCATCTCCACCAAGCGCCGTGCGGGGCTCCTAGGCTGGGCTGCCCTTGGGGCTGGGGGCGTCTCCAGTCGTGGGTATGATGCGCGCAGGGGTTCTCCGCGGGCGCGGAGCAGCAATGAGGATGCCCGAACCGTGCTTCCTGCAGGGCAAATGGGGCGGGCACGGTGTGGCTCTCGGCATCCCAAGTGTCAGGGATTTAAAGGAGATAATCTATATTAAAAAAACCCTGATTTTTCCTTTTTTTTCCCGCTGCTGCAGGAAGTGCCGTCTTCATTCGCACCTTTAGTTCCCGTTTCAGGGCGGGCTGCGGTGCAGCCGCCGCCGCTTGTGAGTTAAACGGGAAACAAAATAGAAATAATTGCTCTTTATCTCTCCCGTTTTTAAAGAAAACGGCAAAATAATTTCGTATCGCCCGGTCCGGCCAGATCCGCCCAAGGACCAAGAGGAGAGCCCAAGATCTGAGGAAAGCTTGCAGCCTTCCCCTGCAAACGAGGGGTGCGAAATCTTGGGAGATAAAATGATGGAGCAGGGGAGTGTGTGTGGGGGGAAATGTCTGTAAATGGGTTGAGCATCGGGAGCCTTTGTGCCCAGGTCGCCTTGGCAGGCGGAGGGGCTTGCCCGGCCCTCCTGGCCCCCCTTTTTGTGGTTTCTGACACGGTCACATCAAAAGACCCGCCGCGGAGATCGAGGTACAGTCGTGTCCCCGAAATTTGCACCTAAGAGACAAAACCAGGCGATATTAATATTTTACTGAACGGCGAAATATTCAATGTTTGTGTATGTGCGCGTTGCCAGCGGTTTGCACAGTTTGGCTGCAAACACCCGGGGCTGGAGGCGCAGGAAAGGGAGGGGGTTTAATAAAAACCATTTGGCACTTTTCTTCAATTAGGCTCTCGAAATTTAGCAGAAAGAAAGAAAAATACTATTTTTTTCCTCACTTGCCGTCGGGATCAAGAGGTAAACGCCGCGCCCTGGCAACGATTTCCGAGCTTCGCGCTCAAAGGAGAGAGAAAAGAGAAGCGATATCGTCGCGATCCGTGTCGGCGATAAGCCCGGGAGACTCCCTCCCATCCTCCTGAACCGGCCAACACCTCGCCGTGCTCCGTACGCTCCCCTCCCCGAAAGGGCAGCCAGGGGACGGACCCCCGACGGGCCACGGGATCCCCGCAGGGCTCGGGAGCAGCGGGACGAGGGGATAGGGCTGCGGGGACCCGGGGGGAATTTGCACTGCAGCTCCTTGGGAGGAGTGTGGGGTGCCCTGAATATTTTTGTGCTATATAAGGAGCCTCAAGCCGCCGGGGCTTCTCGCTCCCCAGGGCTGGGGAGCCCACGGAAGCTCCTGTCACACGGTGTCCCAGGTGATGGGCATCTCAGAAGCTCGTCTTTCCCCCCCCCCACCCCCGCCCCGATATTCCCCCGCATCTCAGTGTCCGTGACAAACAGAGGCAGGAAAGGGAGAGGAGGGAAAGAAAAACCCGCACACAATAGCCAGGCAAATTGTTAGCAAGTCCGGCGTTTGGGGAAGCCGGTACTGTAACCGTGCTCTCATCAGTCACTGCTCCTAAAGTGATAGTAAAAATGCATCTAAACACGCTGCGGTGTGATATATAAAAGCACAGCGGGATGAGCTGCTTTCCAAAAAGGGACTTGGTGATTGGATATGCCTTGGCATGATTGACAAGAGCTTAGTTTGGTAAAGAGAAGACACGCAAGCTTTCACAGCGGGATTTCTTTTCTAAAATATATCACACTAGCCTTTGAAAAGCGCCGCACACTATAAGGGAAATAAGGTTGCTTTATAGTGCGCTGACATTTCTTTAAAACACAACTAAGATCAAAAAAAGAAATAAAATGTGTTCCAAACACAATGTTTTAATTAGTTTATTCTGTGCATTTGCTTTTATCTGGTGTATATATCACGGATCCCCACCCTTTAATTAAAACAACTAGCTGCCTATAGCACAGCAGAGACAAACGCTTAACTTTCGCCTTTGTAGCTACAAGTAAACGCAATTTACTACAGCTCTCGGAAGAGGTTTTAATATAAACGCGGATGCCTTGAAAGCTATAGGGGAATGGGCGAAGGTAGTGGGAAATGGCTCTTTCCCTGCTTTGAAAACTTGAGAAGACGTGAAGTCCCGCAGCCCTGCCTGCAAACCCGCGGGTTTCTGTCCCCGCAGAGGGAATTCAAACACGTGGAGGGCACACAGCTGCCTTCACCGGGGAGCCGCGGCTGAAGGGCTGCGATGAGGCTTTCCGTTTGCTTGGTTGCTTTTCAGTTTTGGTTTCTCTTTCTGTTTTCTGTGTTTGTTTTTTGAGGGGTGTGGGTGAGGAGTTAGGGTTTTGACTTTGGGGTTTTTTTTTGTTCGTTGCAAGTGCCCTTGAAGGCCAAGTTACCGCAAGCCCTCCCTTCCCTTCCATGCACCGCCAGCTCCGCGGTTGATCACTTGAGGCACCTTTTTTTTACGGCGACCTCCCCCGCTTCTGCCCGGCAAGGTTCTCGTTACGGAACTGATCCTCCGAGGAGAGGAATAAAAGTCCTTTTAGTGGCATCGACTCCTTCACCCCGTGAGCAAGCACACTGTTTACAGGGGGTTCGATTGTGCCGGGGAGGGCTGCTACTGCCCCCGTGCCCGGGGGGTATTCGATAGCCGAGACAGGGAAGGGACGTGGGGTGTCAGACCGGCGAGGAATCGTCTTTCGGCCAGAAACCTAGAGGTTTTGGCAGCAAGGGAGGAGCTGGCTTTCCCTGAAGCCCTGCAGCCGCAGGCAGAGCATGAACCGTCCCAGTGCAAACCTGGCCCTGGGCGAGAAGGGGGACATTTGGACAAGAACCTCCTCCCCGTTTCCACTGCCGTTATCCACCTCACTGTGGCCCCAAGATTTGGAGGGGAATTTTACTGGCGAATGTGGCTCCCGTTGTGGGGCTCCGTAGCTGATGGAAAGCGTGCGAGGGCTGAGCACGATTCGTGCCGGGAGCCGCAGGCGGGACGGCCGGGCCCCGTCGGGGCTGCGGGCTGGCGGCATCGCGGTAACGCTTCGTTGCCCTCGTTGGCGAAAGGAGAGCGAGCGGGGCAGAGCCCGCAGCTTTGCGGCCGCACCGCTCTTCCCGGGGAGGAAAAAAAAAAGCCCAAAAGGGAAAGCGAATGGGCAGATCACCCCAAAGGGACGGGAATAGACGGGTCCCCGGGAGGGATGAAGAAGAGTTCGGTTCTTTCCCTGGCTCCTTGAGGAAAGCCCCCGGGGGCTGAGGGGAGAGTCGAGGGTCTGTGAAGGATGGTGAAAGGTGAGCGGTGGAAACGGCATCGCTCTCACTTGATTTTTATTTTTAAAAAGATTTTAAGTTGTCAAACACGTTGTTGTGACACGTCCTAGGGTCTGGTGAAATCGTGTCCCCGTCTTCAGGGGATGCCTGACGGAAGGAGACAGCCCCGGTGCCCGCTGCCAGTGCGCCCATCAGTGAGTGCGCTAGGACGGCATAGCCGGAGCCGATCCTGGGAGCACGGCCCGACCTCGCGGGCTGGGGCCGAAGATGCCCGGCCTCTCTCGATCCTCCAGCTCCGGGCCGCGGCTGCGCCCGGTGCTGGGGAAGAAGCGATGGAAGCAAGAGGAAACCCCGCGTTATCGAACCCCGAAGTCCGGCACAGCCAGGGGCTCGCAGTGTCAGAGTGCCGGTGTCCTGAAATTCCCGCGCCCTGGCACCCTGTTACAAGCTGGGAGATGTCCCCAGGACAGCCTCGAGGCCGTCTCCCCGGAGCCTGTCAGCTCCCCGCGGTTGGCCCTTGGCTGGTAGAGACCGCTGTGCCCGGGCCCTGCGGGGGCCGGTTCAAACGGGGCAGTTTTGACACAGGACACGATTTTGTTACCCGCTGAGAGGCCCCGGGGCGGCTCGGCGGGGGGAAGCGGGCGAGCCCGCCGGCAGCAGCGGGGCTCCTGGCTCGAGGTTGATTTAGGGACGGAGCCTCCATGTCCCTCAGCTGCCTCGTCCTCCGCGATGGGCTCGGAGCTCCAGGGCAGGGTGCGGAGTATCCCGCTGTGTCCGGGCAGA
This sequence comes from Urocolius indicus, assembly GCA_013401255.1. Lineage (NCBI taxonomy): Eukaryota > Metazoa > Chordata > Aves > Coliiformes > Coliidae > Urocolius > Urocolius indicus. Next base: position 533,886 of record WBNH01012777.1, on the reverse strand, counting down.
GACGCGGGGCAGCTCCGGGGGGTGTCCGGAGCCGTCCGGGACCTCAGTAGCCGTCGGGGCCGGGCCGGGCCGCTCTGCAGCGCCGCCTCGTGCCCGGCTCCGCTCCGGGCCCCGCCGGTAGCCGCGGGCGGAGGCGGCTCCTGCAGCCCCGCTTTCTGCCCTGCTCGCGGGGAGAGCGGGAGGGGCTCCTCCGGTGATCCGTGGACAACCTCTCCGTTATTCCCATCGACTCCTCAGAGCACCACCGCGCTCGCTGCAGGTCAAATCCAGCCTCGGCACGGCCGGGAGCACCCGGCGCAGCCTCCCTGCCCACTTTGGCTCGCCGTCGGGTATGGAGGGTCATCTCAGCCCCGCCTGGACCCCGGGGCAGGACAGGGCCGGATACCCCGGGTACGGGCTCGGAAACAGCGAGAGGGCAAGGACAGCAGCCCCGGCACGCCAGGGAAAGGGCAGCTCTGCCCCGACAGCTGATGCCGGGCTGGCAGCTCCCGAGGCCAGGATGCCTCCTCGGAGCCAGGGGCTTGCGGTTGCCCCTCAGGGCTCAGTCACGCAGAAAGGCTGACTAAAGTCTGTGTCCCCCGCAAGAGCGGGACAATAGAGCCACCCTCCGGGTCACAGGTCACCTCCTCGCTGATTGAGATATTCGCCACTTCCCCCATCGCCTCTGCTCCTCACAGGCACAGGAGGGGAATTCAAGGGGGCGGCTGGAGGGCGAGGATGCTCTCGGCCAGGCCGGGGTGCCGAGGGCCCGGCTTCCTCCTCTGCCTGCTCCCCCCTGTCTGCACCATGTCTCCTATTGACGGCTTTACAGGGGCTTTTCCCCCCTTCCAGAGCGTGGCCTTCCCCGAGGTCACCCTGGTGCATGGCCAGATGGGTGCATGGGCATCCCAGGGCGCGAGGCCACGAGACTCATTTATTTATTCAGCACCTTTAACTCGCCTTTGTGGTTTTCTCACTCGCTTCCGAGCCTGACACACGTTTCCCACGCAGCTGCACAGTGATTTTCATTTTTATGTGGGGAAGTTCTCCCCATCACCACCAAACATGCGACAAAGCCCGGCCCGTGGGTGAAGTTGCCGGTGCCGGCCCCGCTCCCCGGGCTGCAGCACTGAGCCCCTTGGCATTTCCTCACCACTCGGGTCTTTCTGCTCGCCTCCGCCTGGCCTTTGATCCTCCTCGCCCCCTCCCCTTGCAGAAGTTCAGACCTGTTTACTCCAGCTCGCATCGCTGAAGTTCAAATGTACATGTGCTTCCCCCTCTGCTGAGTGACAGCGACAATGGAAATGTCTCGTTCGCTCCTGGTTTGCATTTAATTACACTGGAGATGCAATATGTTTATGGCAGGAGAAAAACTACTTGTCTTTACGCTTGTTAAGGATATTCATTTATCCGCGATCCAGAGCGGTTTAAAAGCTATTTAGGGCATATGAAATATTCCCCTCGCCAGCCGGCTCGCAGGTCGGCGCCGGGGATTTTTGTTGCTGTTTCGCCGGGTTTGTTTTGCCCTTTCCTCACACCCTCAGTGGAAGGGACGAGGGAAATGCGCTGAGCCGCCGTCCCTCCGCTCCTGACACCGTTGCCGAAACTTCACCTGCCCCTGTCCCGCTGCAAAATCCGCCATAACGAGTGGGCACCCACTTGAGGACTAAGTTTTCCCTTCCTCGCTGCAGGGCCCAGACTTTGCAGTCTTTACCTTGGCAAGGCTCCCCGCACCGTGCCGGGGTGCACGCACGGCAACGTTAAGCCCCGGGAGTGCCCTGACCGGGACAGGGTGGGCAGCACCGAAGGGGAAGGAAGCCCGGCAGGGAGGTGCGGGGCACGCACGGGAGCCGGGTACCGGAGGGGCTTCGGACGCGGAGCGACCTGCACCGCTTTCCAGGGCGTTCATATTTTTTTGTGGCTGTTAAATTCCCAAATCTTCCCAAAGGACAAAGAAAGAAAAAAAGAAAAAAAGAAAAAAAGAAAGAAAAAGAAAGGGAAAGGGGAAAAAACCAAGTAAAAAAAAAAAAAGCTAAAAAAAAAAAAAAAAAGCTGTGGAGGGGAATGCCACCAGGATCTGTTCCTGACGTAAAGCGGGGGGCTTTCTCCGCCTTCCCCCCGCGTTGGAGCACGGCGGGAGCAGGGCAGCCGGCGAGACTACTTTTCCGGTTGCTGTTGTTTGCACGTTTGCAGTCGAGATAGATTTTAAAAGGAGAGAGATGCCATGTTCCCCCGCCTCTGGAAGATAAATTGGGATCGGCCAGAAATAGCGCTGAGTAAAACCGGAATTTACTGAAGTGGTAAAATACGGACATATATATATATATATATATATTTTAATTATGAAAGCTCAAGGAGGAAAAAAAAATCACAGCCCACACCGGTGATGCCCTTAAAAACAATAAATAAACGCGGCTTATATCATTTCTGGTCCCCGAGCCGACAAATTCCAGCCGGGAAGCGAACGGTGTGACTAGTGCTGACGCGGATCTCGCTGGGTGCGCACCCTCGGGCGAAGTTGGCAGAGCAAAAATGGGAAACGTGCATATATATATATATTTATATACACAAATATTTACAGATTAATTGGTGGAGCCCGATCCCGAGGGCGCTGCGGCACGGCGGGGATGCGGGCGCCGCTTGCTGCAAAACCACCAAATCCTCCCCGAAACGGCGAGTCCCCGTCCGAAGCTGCGATCGCTGCTTCCCACCCGTCCCGCCCCGGGATGCTGTCCCCGAAGTCCCGCCGTGCCGGCGCGCGGGGACCTTTCCAGGCAAAAAAAACCCACCCACCCCACATTAATTGTTATTTTTAATTATTTTTTTCCAAGCTTCTCCCGCCGCGGAGCCACGCTCGCTCCTGCTCTCGGAGCACGGGTGTTTCTCAGCGCGCACACACCATACACACACACGCGCGCTTTCCCCACGCGTGGAGTGGGCACCTGGGCGGGCTCGCCCGCTCGCCCGCCGCCTCCTCGCCTGTGCCACCGACCCCGGCCCCGGCGCATCCCATTAGGGACAGACAATGCGCCGAGCTGTACGTGAGGCCTCCTGCACAAGCAGGGTCACTCGCCCTCGGTCGCCCCAGGTCGGCGACTTCAGAGGCGCTGCCCTCCCCGGCGCTCGGCTGCCGGCCCCATTGAATTATGCCCCTTTTAATTTTCTTCTCTTTTTTTTGGTTGTTGTTTTTTTTTTTTTTCCCCTTGTGTGTGGGTGTGTGTGGGGAGGTTGTTGTTGCCGAGAAAACCCAACACGTGCGGGAGGTAATTAATTAACCCTCCGCAGACAGGCAGGTAGAACCGCCGCGGAGCAGCGACGGGGGGCTGAACGCCTGCCCCGGTTCTGCCCGGGCTCCCGGGCTTGCCCTGGCTCTCGGTCCCACCGCGGAGGGAGCTCCGGTCCTGACGGGAGTCCGGGTGTGTGTCCCCCGCTCCCGCGCAACAGCCGCGGGGCAGAGCGCGGGCGCGCAGCGAAGGCGGCCCCGGCCCCCCCCGCCCCCGGGCAGCCCCCCCTCGCCTTCACCCCGTGTTGTTCTGCTGCGGTCGTGCACTAACGGCAGCGAGGGACTCACCTTCCAACTTTGGGACTGTTCTTGGCGGCCGTGGCCTGGGAAATTTGAGTGTTTGACGGGCACCGGTGATACCTCTCGGGGAGATTTTATATCGGTGGCTTTTTTTCCCCCCTCTCTCTTGTCTTTTCTTTTCTTTTTTTTTTTTTTTTCCTCCCTCCCTGCAAACCCTAAAATAAAGAATGCGAAGCCTTTCCCGGGGCTGATTGGGGGGAGTGATGTGAAAGGGCCGCGGTTATAAAGCGCTGCTTGAAGCGGGCTCTCAATGCGTCTCTGAACTTGATCAGATTTTACGTTTCCTGCAGAGAGCCGGCGGCGAGCCCCAGCCCTGCCCAATGGCCAGACTTGGGGGCTCAGCAAATCTCAGGATATTACAATTACAGCCATCTTTCTTTCTGCCTTTTATTTCCACTCTTACTCCCCATAGTTCTTTGCAAATGCTTTCCAGAACAGAAAATGAGTGGATTTATAGCGCTGTCTGCGACTGATAATTATTCCAAGGCAGAACGTTGCCTTTGCAAAATAAAATTAAAAAGAAAGGAGGAAAAAAAAAAGAGAGAGAAAGAAAGAGACGGGGGCTGGGGGGAGGTGGGGTGGGATAATAAACGAGTGAAGGAAACACACGGTGCAGGAATCGCCTGGCCCGGCTGAGCCGGACGGGGAGGTGGGGGGGGAGTGAGCCCCGACCCCCCGCCGGGGAGCGGCGGCTCAGCCCGGGCCGGGGGCAGGCGGGGGGGGTCCCCCGCTCGGCGCGGGGCGGCTCCGCTCGGCCGTTTGGTCAATAAAGAGCCAAATTGAAAAAGAAATAGGAAAAGAAAAATCATATTGAACAGCAAAGCCTCTGGGAAGGCGCGGATCCGGGCTGGAGCCGGGGGTCATTGCTGAAGCAGCGCGGCGGATTTGTAGCGGTTTTACGAGTGTCCCGCGGGTGGGGGCACGGCACGGCGCGGCACGGCACGGCACGGC